>APFE030879083.1:164896-183695 GCA_000404065.3 Pinus taeda
GGTCAGCTGGGTTATATTGTGACTCCTTAGACTCCTATATATAGAAAGGAGGTTTTGTCATTTGTATCATCCAAGAATTCTTCATTTATGTAATGTAAAGGAGGTTGCCCTCTCGAAGAGGCTAAATTCTAAGGCGTTGGTCTATCTTTTCTATCTTTTCTTGAGCTGCTTTATAACAATTGATAAATCTCAAACAAAAGGGTTTACTTGGGGAGAAGATTGAGGAATTCTAAACATTGACTATCAAGGAAATTGATATTCCAAAAGAGCATATGGTTGATGTCTTCCTAGGGAATTTAAAAGATAACATCCAACATTAGGTGTGCATTTGGGAACCAAAGTCATTAGAGAATGTGTTTAGTGTGGAAAGAAAATTTGAAAGCTAATTTATGGCAACAAGGAAATATACCACTCATAACTATAAATATTGAAGTTTTGTTTCTCCTAGGTTCCCACAAGCTACAAGGTTGACACCACAACAACTGGAGGAAGAAAGGAAAAGAAAAAGGGCTTTGTTAGATTTATGATAATAAATACACTAAAGGTCATAAGTGTGCTAAGAAAAAATTATTTTAAATATATTGTGAAGAGAAGGAAAAAAATGAACAAGAAACATCAAATGAAGAAAATATACACCAAGAATAAAACCCAAAAGGTGGAAAGGAATAAATGAATGCTATAATATCTTGTAATGCATTGGAAGAAATTACTATTCCTCAAACTCTAAACATAGAGATATATATCAAGAAGAAAAATGTACTAGTGCTTATTGACTCTAGAAGTACCCATAATTTTATTCATTTTAAGATAGCCATGGAGTTAACTTCCTTTCTATATCCAACACCAGAGAGTCAAGTGACGTTTCAAATGGAGGAACTATAAATTGCTTAGGGAAGTGTCATAATATTAATATAATCATGGGTGAATATGTATTGAAATAGTCCAATGACTTCCATTCCAATCGGTGGTGCTAATGTTGCATTAGGAGTATAGTGGTTGCAATATTTGGGGATGATACCTTTTAATTTTCAAGAACATTTCATGAATTTTTTCTTGGAAGGAAAGGAAATCGATTTTAGGGGTATCATAGGGAAACTTGGAAAGATAATTAGTTTTAATGGAATGGAAAAGATTTTAAATAAGGAATAATGAGGGGTAATTTCCAAATTATTCTCACTAAATGTTTAAACATTTAATTCATCCATTTCTACATATCTCCAAAAAGTCGTTGATCATCATTATAAGGTATTTGAGACTCCCACAGGTATTCCACCTATTCACAATATGATCATGATATTCACTTGATTCCCATAAGTGTTCCTCCAAACACCAAACCTTACAAATAACCCTATTCTAGGAACAGAAAAATTCAACATATGGTTGCATAAATGCTAGAGGAAAGTATAATTCAATGTAGAAAAAATCCATTCTCTTCTCTAGTAGCATTGGTGCATAAGAAGGATGGATCATGTCATATGTGTCCAGATTATAAAGAGCTAAATGAGCTCACTATTAAAGATAAATTTCCCATTCTTGTCATTGATTAATTGTTGGATGAGCTACGTCGAATAATTTACTTAACCAAGTTATATCTTTGCTCTGGATACCATCAAATTAGAATGAAGACAAAATAAGTTCTAAAAACAACATTCATTATGTTAGTGCCTAAATCTACTTCAGGCTGAGAAAGGTAGGATCTAGGATAACATCAAACCATGCTTAACCTGGTAGCTAGCCCTACCAGGTTGGGAGAGGGCTCTCTCCTGGTCAATCTAAGAAAAATACGATCAATGAGGGCTTGAGATGACTGATGTGAATACTGATCTTAGGCTAGGTATGTGTGCAGAAGAGTTTGGTTGAATTTGATGACGTTTTGTTGGCTTAAACAGAAAGGCATATTTGGGTATGGGGAATGAGGCTCAGTTTTACAGAGATCTCTATGGGGAAAGGTAGGCAAATGATTTGGTACTTCAAATTGAATTAAATGGAGAGCTTTAGACAGGTGAGGAGTTGAAGAGGGCAAGGAAATATCAGCGGTCCTCCTCAAACAACTGAAAACATAAATAACTAAAGAAAACCCTAAGTAGAGCACTGCAATTTCAATGGATTCTACCTTTACCCTTGTTTGATTTAGTTAATATGAAGCAAAGATAGATGATTTCATACATAAAACACATATAAGCTAACAATTATAGGAGGAAACACAATACCAAACCAAGATTCCACATGAATCCCATAAAGTGCTGCAAACCTTGGTCTATTCCTTAGCCAAACTGCTGAAAATGTGTATACAATGAAGCTCCAAGCTTTCCCAAAAGTCCAACCATGCTAATGGATGAAAAATCACAAGATATAGGAAAGCAATAACTCATCCTAGCCTCTAGGGGACAAGATCATAATTTTAGGAGTTGTTCCAACAAATTCTAAACTGAGAACTAAAAATTAGGCAGTGGAACAACTTGCCTCTAAAAACTAGGGAACTGATTCATTCAGTTGCAAACTACCTTTTCATGGATGAATCTACCTCTATGAGTGAAAATTTATCATAATTACATCAAGATCCATAAAATTACAATAAATTACATCATGATTTTGACATTTAAAAGAGAAAAGTCAAACTGTCAAGAAAGTAGGCTAAAAACAGAGTATTTTTGGTCAAACTGAGCAAAATATCCCCAACGTGTCGCACTGATTTCTCTATGCATAGAACCTATTTGCAGCTACTTTTGGAGGCCTTCCTAGTGTCCAAATTTGCTCCAAGTGTTCTTTTTGGAAAGGTATGCCTGTCTACGTTCTAGAACAAGTAGAATTTTTGAATTTGGCCTCCATTTTCCCCTCCAAAATTGAGTTCTCCCAACACTGCTTCCCGTGTGTCCAAAAAGGGGCAGAAAGGTCATTTTTTAGGTGTTTTTGACCTTTTTGGTACCTCAAAACCTGTCAAAATTTATTGGCCATTGGTAGGCATGCATATTTTTTCATGAAAAATGCAAAAATGTTGAGTTTTTCTCAAAAGTTGGCCTCCATCAAAAGCGAGCACTAGGTGGCACGACGCATTGGGCAGAAAAACCTGTGTTTTGGCCCAAAATTTCCAAAAATGCAAAAAGTGTCCCAAATTGTTTGAAATTTGGGCTAAGTGTTCTCCATCAAGTGCTATGGTGGGCCAAGGAAGCCTCAACCAATAACTAAAGTCTATATTTCTCCTTTCGCTTCCTCGATGCCTTCTTCAACTTGGCCTTCAAGTTCCTGATTCTTGCCTTACAGACTTTGTTTCTCGCCAAGTAATGGTAGGCCATGTGCCTCAACATTGTTTTCTCCCCGTTGGCCTTCTCTAGAAACTTTTCTAAGTGGATATTTGCTCTCTCAAGCCAAGATTCTTGATCAGCATTGGTTTCTTGCTCAAGTGGTGTGAGCTTCACTTTCCTCCTTTTAGTAGCTTGCTGGTTTTCTCATATTTTTTGAAGCTCCTTAATTGTTTTCTGATCCTCTAACTACTTGTTGCTTTGCTCCAGGTATTTGATTATCCACTTAGATCTCTCTAGGTTGAGGGACAAAGCATTAATGTCTGCCTGTTTCTCCTGAATGATCTCCTTAAGTTTTGAGCTTTGTGGGCCCAAATCAGTGTCATCATCCTGAATGAGAATGAAATCTGTCTGCTACTCTCCTGAAGGCCCCTCATCATGTAATGGCCACTTACCCTTGTCTTGAACCTACTATTCTAATGGAGGAAGCGAAACCCCTTCCACCCTTGGTGGAGGTAATACTCGCCTTGCTGCTGCAAACAACCTTCTAGTGCCCTTTTGATAGGTGACAAACACCGACACACTAGCGGTCTGTGTTTCATGACTCTCTTGCTGATGTGAAGGTCCACTTGTCTCATGAAAAGCTTCTGGAGGTACTTGAGGACCTGTGAAGACCTCATGTGAAATGAAATCCTCCCATGATATTTTCTGTAAACCAAGCTGATGCAAGACCATAATTTTAATTAGTACAAAATTATATATGCCGTTATACTGCTGCTGAGGAGTCTTCCTTTGCACTAAGGTGGTCATCTTCTAGATGTTCTGACAAATAAAGTAGGGGAGATTCATCATTTTCACACAAGTAAAGTGCATCAACAATCTGATGTGATAAGAATATAGTGAGAAAACCGGCCCTCACAGCTGAAATACTTAATTATGAGTTTCATTAAGGGAGCATATGAGTCTTTCAGATACCGAAACGGAAACAATCTGCTGAGATGTCTCTGATAACCAGCCTTGATGTAAGGCTCATAATGTTCTCTGTCAATCGACTTCCTATTGTTCCACTGCTCACCGACATTTGGAATGCCAGTTGCTAGAGAAATAGACTTCGGTGTCAAGGTGAATGTCACACCTGCTAGAGTAACTTGGCCATTATGAAGATGGAGCACAAACAACCTAGCCAACTCATGATGGTACTGTACTCTCTCTACCATGCCACAGAACTAATAACATGATTGGTGTTGAAAGCACATGACAGCAAGAGGGCAGGCCTGCAGTTCGGCAAGTGTATTAGGCTCCTCTCGTTTATGTTTATCACCCTTGTGAGGTCTCCTTGGTGCATGCATTTCTGTAGGACAGTCATTGTGGGTCTCCTCATATTGGTCATAGGACATATCAAAATTCCATGTTTGCCAAATGTTTGAGTTGTCTTAGATGAGTATGAAGAGAGTTTAGGTGTCTTTCATGTTTTGCTGCCGAATGTTTGGAGATGTATGAGGGACTGTGAAGGGAGAGGGTAAGAGGGCTTTTGGGAATGTCGTTGACTGGATTTTGGGGAATAGAAGGGTTTTGGGACAGTAGTTATATTTTGGGATAGCAATTAGGGTTTAGGAATTTGTAGCTAGGGTTTGGGATAGTGAGAATTGGGGATAGGGGGTGAATGAATTTAGGGATATGGGAATAGTGGGAATTTAGGAATATGGAAATAGTGGAATGAGTTAATGAAACTAGAAAGAAAATTAGGAAATCAAAGGATGAGGGCGTGATGGAGTGGACTTGGCAACAAAAACACAATTACAAACCCTAAGCAATTGTTTTTGAGCAAAAATTGCAAGGAGGTAGGGTTTGAAATTTTTGTCACTAAATCATCATAAACATCTTAAGACACACATTATTTGGAATTGGAATATTGTTTGACTTACTTTGGACAGGTGGTAGTGGAGCGAATTTAGCATTTGGATGAATTTCGGGGGTGAAAACAACTTGCAGCTCTATGCGTCGCGCCACAAACCCAATGCGCCGCAAATGCTCTATGCATTGTGCCAGTGTATTTTTGCACTGTGGAGGGCATTCCAATGTGCCGCTCCAACCCTATGCATTGCGCCGCGCCAGTGACCCAATGCGTCGCATCCCTGAATCTGGAACTATTTGCTGCAATTTTCCTACCATGACCTTGCTCTAAGTTTCTCTTGCCATTTTGGATGCAAATGAGTTTTTTAAACACAAGAAATGGCTTATCTACAAGAAACTTTAATTTTTTCACTCATAAAACTCACTTTTGTAATGTTTACATTTGACACTTTCTTTTCAAACTCTGTTTTTAGTCAGTTTTGATTTATCTTACCTTGGATGAACTAAATGACTTAACTTTTTGTTTGCCTTGCAGGCGATGGAGATGCTAAAACTTGGCAAGGTGACTAGGGTTGCCACTGAAGCTGTTACATATGAAAAATTGAAATTACACCAAATTTTATACATGAAAACAAGGAATACTTTGTTTTTCCTCAAAACAGGGTTTTGAGGAAAAATACATTTCTGAGCATGTAATTATGGAATTTATTGGTACTGGAAATTTATTGAACCTCCTCATGTTCCTGCTGATCGTTATTGAAAATTTCGAAGAACTTTTTGATGAAAACCTAGACCTAATGAAACTAAAACCCTAAAAATGACTCTTACTGATTTAAAGACAAAAAGTGACTGCAGATGATCTAAATGGATGGAAATGGGACAACAGGTAAAGGACATGAGGACAAGTATAACAAGCCACTACCATCAAATGATCCATGATCCTAATGGAATGCAACTGACTAAGCGAGACACCAAATATGCAATGCAACAAGAGAATTTGATCACTGATGGAGGGATGAAGATACCGACACTAACACATTACTCAGGTTATTGTGAATTTTTAGTCATGTGTTTTGGTCTTACTAATTCACCTTCCACATTTTGAGGGTTGATGAATTCTATTTGAAACCCTTCCTTAGAAAATTTGTATTATTATTTTTTGATGGTATACTAATCTATAACGAGTTCTCGAAATATCATGTTTAAAATGTTGACAGGGTGCTCAAACTATTGGAGGATAAACAATTATATGAAAAGCCATCCAAATGTTTCTTTTGGGTATAGGTAGTTGAATATTTGGGTCATATTGCATCTAATGAGGGTGTTAAGGTAGACCATAAAAAAATTAAACCCATCAAGGAATGGAAAATCCCCACAACCTTCATGAATCTTCAATGGTTTCTTAGGTTGATAGGGTATTATTAGAGTTTTATTAAGAATTATGGGAAAATAGCAACACCACTTCCCAAAAACCTTTATTGTGGAATGTGATGCCCAAGGAAATGGCATTAGTGTTGTTTTAATGTGAGAAGGAATACCCATTGATTTCGAAAATGATCCAATCAAGGTAAATTATTTACACAAACCAATTTATGAGACACAAATGTTGAAAAAACTACATGCTTTGAATAAATCGCATCCTTACCTAATGGGAAGACACTTCAAGGTACAAATAGATCATGATAGTCTTAAATAATTCTTGGAACAATGATTTTCTTCAAAAGAGTAGAAAAAGTGGGTCACAAAGATGTTGGGTTATGAATTTGAAATCATATACAAAAAAGCGAAGAAAAATGTTGTTGCAGAAACACTCTCAAGAAGGAATGGTGATGTGGAAATATTGTTGTGTGTCTACTATCCAACTTATTGGATAAATGAAGAAATGGTTGAATGGAAGAATGAAAATGAGGTCTAGAAACTCATTCAAAAGTTGTAACATGATCCTAGTGCACTTGTTACATTTATCTAGAAAAATGATTCATTATGGTACAATGATCGATTATATCTATGTAAGAAATCCCAACCCAAATAAAAGGTTCTTTTGGAATTATGCACCACTCTTATAGGAGGGAACTCAAGATTTATAAAATCTTACCACATAGTCAAGAAGGAATATTTTTGGGATGGAATTAAATTTGATATTCAAAAGTTTTTGGAAGAATATTTGGTTTTCCAAAAAATAAAGTTGAGACAATTAAGACCTCGAGTATTTTACAACAATTAGCAATTGCATGCCCACATTGGGAGAAATTCTCAACGGATTTTATCCCAAGTTTACCTAAGTACAAAGGAAGGAGTGTCATCATGGTGGTAGTTGATAGACTTACTAAGTATGCACACTTTTGTGTACTATCTCACACTTTCAAATCCAATATAGTCACTATTGCATTTATGGAAACAATGTAAAAGCTACATGGAAACCCAAATATTATTGTAAGTGACGGAGATCCCATTTTCACTGGAAACATATGGACAAAATTATTTTCTTGTCTTGGTACCCAATTACCTCATAGCTCATCTTATCATCATCAATTGGATGGGAAAACTAAGATAGTGAATGAATTTTTTGAAGGATAACGTCGTTACTTTGTACCTGTTATCACCTAGATGACCTTAGGCTGAAGGGAGGCAATGCCAGGGTAACCACAAACTAAGCTTAGCCAAGTAGCTAGCCCTGCTAGGCCAGGAGAGGACTCTCTCCCTAAGGATCTTAGTCAAGATGACTATATTAGGTAAAGGATTTTAGGCTAGGTATAGTGGTATGAAAGTTTTGATTGGATTTTGTAGGGGTTTTGCTAGATCAGGAGGAGCTGGGCAATTTAGGTTTGGGAAATTAGGTCAAAAATGTAGGGTGTTCTATGGGGCAAGGTAGGAATAGGCTTTAGAACTCTTGGTCTTGATGAGGTGAGATGTTTAAGACTGGTAAGAAGCTAAGAAGGGCATGTGACAATCATGGATCCTTCCTGAACTGCAGAAAACATGAAATGGTGAATGGTTTCCCAAGGCAGAGCACTGATGCAATGGATTCTACCTATCAAAATTGAAAACATTCAACTAGAAGCAATGAAATGATAGATGGAAATAAATAGAACATATAAACACATAATCACATAAGAAGAAATTGTACTAGTACCCCATACCATAGGGATCCCATAAAAATAGATGCAATTCTTTATTAATTTCCTACCAAACTGCTTACAAAGATGTACAATCAAGCTTTGAACATCCACACTGAGTCCAAACAACAAAATGGCTAAGAAAATACATGATATAGGCCTCAAAACAACTAATCATAGCCTCAGGGGTCAAATCCATGAGAGGAGGAGCAGTTGCACAAAAGACTGAACTGAAAGCTAAAGACTAGGGTGGTCAAACTGACTCATCCCTAATATAAAACAAATTGATTGATTACATGCCACTTAGACCATTCATCTGATGTATATACCCTAGGTAAAAATATACACTTTAATTACATCATCATTATGAATTACATTAGTGAAAAATCAAAATCCCACGGCTGAAAAGTATCTTCTGAGAGAATAGCTCACTGGAAAGCTTATCCTGTATAGTTTCAAAACATTCCCATAGCTTCCAATTTGTGCTTGATTTTCCCCTCTAAAACTAGAATCTCCCAAGACTGCTCAAATGCATAGCGCCTGACCCAGAAAATAGGCAGAGACATGATTTTTAGGTGGTTTTTTGCATTTTACGCCTATTAGTTTTGCTTTTCAAACTTGGAAACATGGTTTCCTTGAGGGTATATTGCCTTATAAATACAATTGTGGTGTCCATTCCTCCAAAAAAATCCCCAAAAAAGTGTGCAGTGCCCTAGGCGTTACGCGTTTGACCAATGGGCTAATACAAAAATTACTGAAAGAAGTGCACAACGCTAAGAGGAAACGTGCAGTGCCAGTTTTAGGTCCCTTTTGGCTACCTTCCTAGTGTCCAAATTAGGTGCGGGATAGCTCGTTGGAAAGCCTGTTGAGTCTACTTTCCATAAAATCTTGAATGTTTCAATATGGAGTTCATTTCCCCTGTCAAAAGCTCAATATCCCAAGACTGGTCCAAATGTGCAGAATGAGGCTACCAAAATGTAGAGTGTTGTTGCAGTCAACTTTGGGAGTTTTTCCTAAACTACAAATTGAGCTCATGATATCTCCTTGGAAATATATTTGTGCCTAGTTATCATTTGACTCATCAAGCAAGTATTTTGGACATTTCAGCTAGGAGAAATCTTGATTTTCCCAAAGTCACTCCAGAAGAGCAACAACTCTCCTGAGGCAAATGATGTTTTGGATATTTCTCCTAAAGCATAAGACCTATATAAAATCTGAAGAAGGTTTTTCTTCTTGATTCTAGGATGGACAAAAACCTCTCTCAATTTTGTCAAAATCATCTTTTCTTGCTTAGAAACATGATTTTAATAAAACCTATCCCAATGTGTGGAGTAGGGGATTTGTAGAAATGAAGGGAAATGAAGGGGATTAGGGGCTTATAATTTATTGAGAAATTTTTTTGGAAGTAGGAAGGGATTTTAGGAAGTAGGGGAAAGTAGAATTTCAAAGATTGAGTGAGGGGAAGGGGTCCAAAAGAGCAAACCACATGACTAACCTAAAAAAATGTCAAATTGTAGCAATAGGCTAGGGTATGTGGAAAAATGATGAATTTAAGGGATATCAGTGATATCAAGTGTTTAAGAAGGTATTTTAATGGTAGGGGAAGGTGTATGAGCATCTGGATACAAGTTTTGTTTATGATTTGACCATCCAAGGAAAATTACCTTCAAAACCCTAGGAGAGGGAAATGAGCCTTACCTAAGCACAATTGAAGCACAAACAAGGTGTAAAATGACCCATTGGAACTTGAAATAATGATGTCAACTCTTTGAATGATGGTACATTCAGCCGAATGGTGACATGGACCAATATTTGGAAAACTTTGGAAGGAGTGAAAACAATCCTAGACCTAATATCTAGTGACCAAATTTTACTTGAAGACTCACTGAAATGACAAAATTTGACTTTGGCACCCTAAGACGACTTTGTAAGAGCATGCTTGATTGCTGTTGGAAGGTTGTAAAGACTGAATCTAACAATATCCAATAAACAAACACAATGGGTCACGTGGTTACCTCTGGTCAAATGATGGTATAACACTTCCTTCAATACTGTAGCAAAAATGACCCCATTTATGACACTTTATGGATATCATCCACAAAATAGTCTTGAAGAAACAACTCTAAGGTTCAAGAAATACAAGATCACATTGAGCATCAAAAACAAGTTCTTTGACTCTTAATGTATAACTTGACTCTATCGCAGAATCAAGCGAAACAATAGGTTGATCAGTATCGCAGTGAAAGAAGTTTTGATGTGGGTGGTTGGGTATTTTGATGGCTACAACCATACAAAGAAATTTCCCTCAGGAAAGCTACGAAGTATAATAAATTATCACCCAAGTATTATGGCCCTCACAACATATTTCAAAGTATTGGAACTATGGCATACAAATTAGAGTTGGCTACATCTTTGCGAGTACACCTGATTTTCAATGTTTTATGCTTAAAGAAGGTTGTAGGTGTGAAGCTCCAAGTTCAAACTATATTTTTGGAACTTTATGGGGAAGGAAAAATCATATTCGAACATGAAGAAATCATAGAAACACGAATCCGATAACTACAAAATTGATCAATTTCAGAGTATCTCATTAAATGGAAGAACTTAATTGTTGAAGATTCCACATGGTAAGATTAGTATTTCAAACAAAAGCATTGAGAGTTACTTAAGTGTTGAGGAAAAAAATTTGAAAGAGAGGGGCATTTTAGGTCCCTATAATACTAATGTAGCCCCCCCATATTATTATTGTTGCACCCCATAGAAACCAACTATTGTTATTGAAGAACCCTTACATTTTTATTGTTATGTAGTCCAAATTATATTTTGACCCTTTAGACTCTTATATATATATACCAAGGAGGTCTTGCCATTTGAATCATCCAAGATGTTTTTTTGATGTGATATGAAAGGAGTTTACCCCTTCAAAGAGGCTAATTTTCAAGTCATTGATCTATCTTTTCTTATGTTTTTTTGATTTGGTTGCATAACATAGATGATTTTTTTAATTTAATGTCAATATACATCAACAAACATTTCCACCATGTAATGCATGGTAATTATGTGTGTGTACTTACATTTTCATGCACTCAAATTTGAATTCACTACGTTGGAGTTTTAGCACCCAACTCTTGCCATTTTGAAATTTATTCGCTCCACCTTCTCATATTTATGCTTATACTACATTTTTTATAAATAGAGTTTTCAACCTCTTTTCAGATATGGGAATTGTTTAATAAAAGCTAAAAGTTCCTTCATATTTTCTCATATATTTCACTCACTTTCTTTGTTAATCAATTTAAATTATATGTGTTTCTTATGGTGTTTTAGTTATGTGTAGGAACATAAATTATGTGTCACTTATGGTGAATCAATGAATATGGTTAATGGTCATGGTTAATTTCTTATGTGAATCATTTAGATGCTACACCTAATATGGTGTATTATGGCTTACCTACATTACTTGAATGCATTGATACTTAAATATGTCACTTAAGGTAGGTATCTGCATGTTGATGATGTGTCTCACTTAACTGTACCTCTCATGTACATTGCTTATGAGGCATCACTTAATTGTGTCACTTATATTTTTTGGCTAGGTGTGCGCCTAATGATAATCCCTTATGTTGTGTTGTATATAAATTAGTCATAGTGGTATAAATGAGAATTCCATCGATATGGAATTTCAATAGTTCATAACATTCAAAAATATAATGAGCAAAGATAGCATCCCAAGGAAAGTGCATAAAGAGAAAAATTGTACTGACCACTTATCACAAAATGAGGTTTTCCCCAATATCGTCATTCAATTCATATGAAAGTGAGTTTTCCACCTTTATTCAAAATCCCCTCCATTAGTTTTGAACCTAAAAACTATTCCTATGAAAAGTAGAATTCAAAATAACATATACAAAAATGTTGATTCAAGGTATTACAAACATAAAAGGTTTTGATATTACTATTTTAGTTGTTCTTTTATCTCTTTTGGAATAAAGAAATTGATGTTAAAATTAGGGGAAAAAATAAAATTTTTTAAGTCTCAAATAAACAAGAGAGGTGTGAAGAGAAATGATGCATCTTAGTATCAATTAGTAGCCATTCTTTAGAATTATTATGCATCATTTTAATTAATGGTTGGTTAATTTGTTAGTGTCATCACAAGTAATTTACTATCCAAATTATTGTCTTTGAAGAATCCTAATTGTGTTCTTAGATTACATTTATTGTCTCTTTACTGAAATTTTTGGTTTTCATACCCCTAAAAAAAATTCACAAAATATTCTTAAATGGCTTGAGGAAGCAAATTTCAATTCACCATAAAATATAAACTAGATTTAGATGGGAAACCCATTGATTTTATTGGACTCTCAACGCTATGTTTCAATGAGAGACATCCCACTAAAGTGATTTCATAGGCTATAAGAGGATTTATTTGGTGATATTTGAGATAGGGTTTCATTTAATAAATATCAATGAAAATTTTGCACAAAGTGGTGGATTTTTCAAAACACTGCTTCAGTAATTGTGGATAGTTTTATCACATGGGCCTTTGGAAAACACACTTTTGACAACTTACATAACTGCTTTTTTTTTGTTATATTTGGACTTTATACCCGTAAAAAAAATTCACCATATGTCCTTGAATTGATATGGAAAGTGAGATGCAACTAGGCATAAAATGTAAATCATGATGCCAATGGGTAAATCATTTAGTCTCATAGACTCTTAGAATAGGCTTACAACTGGAGACACCTTACTCTTATCAGTTCATTGGTTCAAAAAATATTTATTCGGGGATATTTAAATACAGGGTTTCCCTTATTAAAGTCTAATGCAATTTTTTCACAAGGGGATGGATTTTGAAAAATATTGGCTCAAGTGATTGCGATTAGCATGCTCACATAGGTTTTCGTGAAAGCACATGTTGAATCATTCTTAACTTATTTTTCTTTCTTAGTGTTTTTATTTTTATTTTTTTATACACGAATACCAAACTCATAATGTGTCCCTTAATGGCTTCTAGAAGTGGTTTGTACCTCATCATAAAATTCAAGATGGGACTTGGATAGTAAAAAAATTTATTCCATTGGATCCATGGAATTGGGTTATAGCTAGGGACACTTCCTTCCTAGAATTCAATAAGTGAAAATTATTTATTTGAGTATATTTAGAGTTAGGATTTTTTAGTAAAGATAAATGAAATTTTTGCACAAGGTCGTATATTTTGCCAAACATTGCCTTGAGAAATTCAAGGTAGTGTGCTCACATGGTTCTTGGATGAAAATAATTTCTAGATCTTATAATAAATCATATTTTCTACTAGATTTGTTTTTTATATCTGAACAAAAAAATCCCCATATTTCCTTGAATGGCTCTAGGAAGTGAGATGCAGTTGGCCATAAAATTCAAAATGTTACTCATATAGAGGAACCATTAATTTTGTTGGACTCTTGACACTAGGTTACAAATAAAGATACCCCCTTCCTAGTATTTCATAGGGAAAAGTATAATTTCTTTAAGGATGTTTCAATTTAGCATTTGCCTTAGCAATGGCGAATGAAAATTTTGCAAAAGGGGATGGATTTTGGGTAGGATGCTCACATGAATCTTGGCCAAGAAAACATGTTGGAGATTACAAAACTAATCTTTGTTGTAAATTTTGGTGTTTGTACCCTAAAAAAAATTCACCATGTGTCCCTTAATGGATCCAGGAAGCAAGATGCAATCACCCATACAATTCAAATCTAGGCTTAGATGGGTAAATTGTTTAATCCGTTGGAGTCTTAGCACTAGATTACAATAAGGGGCACCAAAATACTAAGACTTAATTTGTCAAAAAATGATATATTGAGGATCTTTCAATATAGCATTTCCTTCAGTAATGACCAATGCAAAGTTTACACACGGGGGTGGATTTTATGAAACATTGGCTTGATAAATTGTGGGTAACATGCTCTTGTGGGACTTCGAAAAACATACATGTTGGAGCTTACATAACACAAATTTTTCTTCTTGGTTTGGATTTTATTACCCTAGACTAAATTCATATTGTTTTCCTTAATGAATCCTATTTTTATATCCCTTGGAGCAAATTCACATTGTGTCCCATAATAGTTCCTATTTTTATATGCTTGGAATAAATTCACACTGTGTCCCTTGATCACACATGTTGGCACTTACATAACTCATTTTTGCTACTTTGTTTTGTTTTTATACCCCTAGACCAAATTCACAATGTGTCCCTTAATGGCTCATGGAAGTGAGTTATAACTCATCATTAAATTCAAACAAACAATCAAATAGGAAAGCCTTCAATCTCATTAGACTCTTGGAAATGTGTTATAGCTAGGAACACACCCTCTTAGGATTCCCTGGGTCTAAACATGATTTATTTGAGGATGTTTGGAGATATTTTTTTTATTTAATAAATATTAATGCAAATTTGGCATAAGGGGGCATATTTTGCAAAATATTAGCTTGGGAAATTATGGGTAGCGTGCTCCCATGATCCTCAATAATAAACACTTTCTAGATATTACAAAGTTATTTTTTCCTTCTCAGTTTAGTTTTAATAATCCTAGACAAAATTCACAATGTCCTTGAATGGATCCATGAATTAATATGTAATTATCCATACAATTCAAAATGGATCTCATATGGTTAGAGATTGATTCCATTAGACTCTTGGCAGGTGCTTATAACTATGGATATCCTCCAACCCTAATATTCGATAGATAACAATATTATTTAATTAGCGATGTTGCAATCTAGTGTTTCACTCAATAAGACCAATGCATATTTTTTGAAAGGAGGTGGATTCACAAAATGATATCTTGAGCATTTATGGGTAGTGTGTTCACATAGGCCATGGGAAAAAGCACATGGTGGAGGTTAAAAAACTCATTTTTTTTTGTTCGTTTTGTTTTTTTATAACTCTTAGAAAAAACACCATATGTTCTTGAAAGCCTCTAGAAAGCAAGATTAATCAACCAAAAACTTCAAACGAGGGCTCTGGTGGGTGAATTGTTTAAATTTTTGGACTCCTAACACCATATTAAAACTATGGGCACTCTACTCATAGAATTTCATTGCTTGAAAAATGATTTATTTAAGGATATTTATATTAAGGTTTCCTTTAGTAAATACCAATGAATATTTTGCACAATGGGATGGATTTAGAAAAAAATAGCTCAATTGATTATGGGTTGTGTGCTCACATGAGGCCTTGGTAAAAAGCACATCCTAAAGCCTACAAAACTCATTATTTCTACTTTGTTTGTATTTTTATGACCATATTAAATTTTTTGGGAATAACACTAGGGGGGGGGTGAATCAGTATTTACAAATCAATAACTTTTTCATATCCATAATTTGATTCATTTATGCTACTTCAGTGAAGGGAACTTTGGTGTACACGCAAATGTTCTTAAGGAAACCAATGTATATCCAGTGAACTTATGATTTAGTTAATTCATCATATGTTGATCTTTAATCAGAGCATGAATACTTTATTAAACATTAAATAATAACCATGTGCAGTAATAACATAATAAACCATCACACATGAACACCAAGATTTAAGGGGGAAACCCAATGTGGGAGAAAAACCACCTACTGTTGTGGTCTCTTTCTTCCTTTAATATAAAGAATAATATATTTACAATCTTGTATTGATGTAGACTCATACTAGTACGTAGGCACCCACCTACAGAAAGCTACAACCTTCTACTTGAATGGAGATACAACCCGCTAGCTCTTGTAATAGCTTATATGTTTACTGGTATGTAGGTGCCAGCCTACAAAAGGCTTCAACCTTCACTCGTTCTCCAGCTAGTACTGAAAGGGAGATCTAACCCCCTGATCAAATCACCAGCCATTATTGGCAGGAAGCTTCGACTTCCTCATTGAAGGCTCTAACCCTTAGTATCCTTCAGGGACCATGTTTCATAAATTTTCATATTGGATACTACTGGTACACAACAACATAACATGTAGGCCACATTTCATCAAATTTTCACACTGGACCCATCAGTAACATCGAAGCTCAAAATCAATCACCATTGCAATACATCCATAAAATACATCTGCATCAATCAATCACTGAAACTCAATCATCAATCTCTGAATCAACCATAACTGAATCAATCAATCACTGAAAGCTTTGACGTATTGAATTAAACAATCACTAAACCTCTGACACAATTGAATCAATCATTCACTAAGACCTTTGGCATATAGAATCAAGCAATCACAAATGAATCAACCATTCATTCAAACTTAATCAAATTCAACCAATCAATTGGAACAAACAGATCATTTTAGCCAGTACACAGATATGAACCTAGAACACTACATCAACAACGAGAACCAACTGTAATATAAAAAGTCATGTGTTAGAATGTATATGCTTATTCAATGAAGCCAAGCTGCATGTATATGCTACTTCCTTTATCCCAACCTATGTATACCTGTAAAGATACTGAATCATAAAACCTCTGAACCACAAATTATACCAATTAGTGACATTCTGAAGATCTATTGTCAATTTACAGAGTTCTAAACAAATAGCAACAAGGATCACCTTTCTTATTCAATCAATCAATGAGCCAGACTCAATCTCCTTATACAATCAATTTTACTTTTAGATCTAATGAAGACATCATTGACAAACAATAGTGAAAAAACAACACTGATCAGATAGATAAGTCATCTCTGAACAATAGAATTTTCTTTTTCATACACTACTTGGAAATGTCAAACCAGCATGTATACGTGCCTTCACCAAGGCGAACTAGTGTATATATATGCAATTATTTACTTATAACTTCGCAGCCATTACAGACTTCAAACATACCCATATCAAGACATATAAAGGATAAAACATTCGTTAGCATTCAGACCTAGCCTATCCATTATCAGATCACATAATGATAAGTCGTTATGATCCTGATCCATTATTTCATCTCATCCATCATCAAAAATTCAGGTGCATACTTAGTCTATTTCAGGCAAAGCATCAGAAACCCATAACATGCATATCTGCTTTTGATCTAACACTTCATAAGATATTCATTACTTGTGCACATAGACTATTGATCTTCTCCTTGTTATATACTTAGATATTTTGTTAATACCTCGGACCAAAACCTCAGACCAAAACCTTAGACCAATACCTTGGACCAAAACCTTGAACCAAAACCTTGATTTTCCATCCCATACACACTTTTCCTTCTGTGAAAGTGCGTGCATATATATATGCTCCTTTTTTTCTATTAACATGCATGTGTACGTTGCTTTTTGTACAGTGAACCTATGTATACATCTTAACATACCTAAAAGCATTATTTTCTTCAATTTCTTGATTCAGATATGAGGTCCTATGTTCCATCATCCTGTTCTTTTTCTCCATTACTATGTTACCCTTGAATAGACTTGTTATAATGTGATTTTCCATCATACATCACTTCTAAACCAATTTCGATGAATTGACCTGCAATTTGTCACATTTGTAAATGCAAGTGTCATGCATTTTGCTTCATCCTGTTTATACCTTTCTCAATTAGTCCATTCACCAAATAGGTTGTTATTAAGGACAATTATTATCAAGGACAACACACACTACCTCAATACCTTTGACCATTATTATGTTCAATCATTCTATCACCTCTGATATGTCCTGTAGATTCATCTCGTTACCATATTCTTGTTATGCTACAAGTGGGTTGCCATCAAGTACAACAAATTCGTCATAATGCCAACAATCTCCCCCTTTGGACTTGATGGAAACAATATTGGTGTTGATTACTTCAAGTTGTAAAACCTATTATATATATCAAGAAACACCAGGATGATCTGCCCCTTTGAAATTAAGGGCAAAGGGGGGGACCAAGATATTCTCCTCTTTTGAGATCAAGGGCAAAGGGCTGACCAAAATGAAGACTTCCATATCTGAACTACTGGATAGGAACATTGATCGTGCTCCCCCTAGGCATATGATAAATTCTATGATCAAACTCCCCCTTTGTACATGTTGAGATGCACTATTTCGTCCATGCCCCCCCCCCGAGCACATGCAGAGTCTACAAAATATTTTCCAAAAGAATAACATGACTCTACAACTCAACTTTGTGAGTATGTCCTTCCCATCACCAATGAATCATACTTACATCAATCTTCCAACCAAGTGGGAATATGCCAAATTTGACTCATCTACCCAACCAAGTGGGAGTATACCAATTGTTTGTACATGACTAAAATATAGCAATTATTACATCATCCTTTCCATGCATAGTGGGGATACAAATTATATCGTATGACCAAAAAGAACTCATTAAAATACTATGACATACATAGACATATTATTACATCATGGGCCTTTATATGACCTTTACATCAAATGATATACATGTCATTTATAACAAAGACCAAATATCTAAACAAGACCATGATAGTCATTAACAACTATCATACACCATATATGATCCACACCATAAGCATCTGTCAGCAACATCCAACCTAGCAACCTGTATATGTCCATCACTAGTTCCCAAGATATGACAATGTAAATATCATCAACCTGTGACAAAGTATGCC
>APFE030879083.1:183715-248901 GCA_000404065.3 Pinus taeda
TATGTATCAACTCATCCTCTTGATCTCATCAAGATAAACTTGCTCCATTTCCTTAGTACAAAGAACCTTATCATAACCTTCCATGAATCAACTAAGCATATGTCATATCTCCAAGAAGTAACACAAAATCATTCACATCATATCATATGTATGTGAAAACACCATAGTCATCATCTATGATCATAACATCATCATCAAGAACTGGATGATCTTTCCACAAGAACCCTCAATATATCAGTTGTGTATCTTCACTAGGGATTTTTCCAATATCCACATCTGGTAAGCATCAACCATGATAATCAAACCTATCATCATAAAGTAAGAAGAAAAATACCATATGTACTATATGCATCATCAAAATAGTCATCCATAATCATCCATAAATCTAATCTGCATAACAACTATGTAACCCCAAGCAATACAAGTATCATCTGAGAATTTATCATAGGAAACTCATAATCATAGCATAGCATGATGTATCATTTAAACACTTCATCAACATAAGAATCATCACCATTGATAAGAATCATTAGGTACCAAAGAATTCTAAACATAATTCCAACAATGCATTATTAGAAGCATAATGTATTCTCCCCCTGAACCTGTGCCAACTGTTCACTACCAGATCTGATCATTGCAAATATCACTAAGAATGATCAAGTCATCATCATCAATTAGATATACATTAAGTCATCAACAACTTATGAGGATCAAAATCACTTCTAAATAACATCCACAGACTATAGTCATCAATCATCAAGATAGAAAATATAATTGATAATTATGTGAACCATATCATATCAATTTTTTGATTCTGTCCCACTGCTTCTTCATCAGACCAACATATACATGACTGAGTAGCTTCAAACTCATGTATAGACATGAATTTTATTCATGGTAACTACTTATG
The DNA here is from genome assembly GCA_000404065.3 of Pinus taeda. NCBI lineage: Eukaryota > Viridiplantae > Streptophyta > Pinopsida > Pinales > Pinaceae > Pinus > Pinus taeda. The sequence goes on from APFE030879083.1 coordinate 184,626, forward strand.
AGAATTAGAACACTGAAATTTCATATTTTCAGTTCCTTATAAGCATGTTATGTCTGTATATTGAGCTATGCCACATATTTCTTACTGTACTTCCTTCTTCTTCCATACCTTGGAGTGTGATGATGTTTTCTCCTTCTCGTATGTTCGCTGAAATTGTCTCTTGCATTATTTTGATATATGCCCAAACTTGTTGTTAGATTCAGTATTTGCATATAGCCATCAATGATCAAAACTCCTCTTTTATATCATATTAGTGTCCCATGTTGAAAGTTTTATCATTCCACCTAGGTCCTCATGCAAAAATTTACTCACTGATGGTAGCCCAAGTTAAAACCCCATTCCCTCTCAAAAATCAATATTTGCTAGCCCACCTTCATGTGTCTTTCTAAGAATAAATTGACTATAAAGGATCATTTCGTCATGTTTTGTGTCATTCAAGTCCACCTGGAGTCTGATCATTCAAGGTCCCATTAGGTCACTAGGTTTTATTTTCCAAGGTCCAATAAAACACCATTTCACTGCATAAGGCCAACAAAGTATGAGAACGAACAAAATAATATCCCTTTTTCAGTTAAATTAGGATTTACTAGCATGTAACCATACTCATTGTATGTAAAATTTAATTCCTCATCCAAGGAGTACCCATGTTGCATACTTTCAATGGACCCTACTACTAAAGTTCAAATTTTGATTTTAAGTAAGAATTTCATTCGAGTTTGTAATTTTATTCCAAAAACAAAGATGCAATCCTATTTTTTTAATACATTGATGTAATTTTATGTCATTATATGTAATAAATGACTTTTCTCAAGCTGTCAAATCAATTCCAAAATGAAAAAGGACCAAAAATCAAAGGTCAAAGTATGTCAATGTATATCAAGTGATCAATTTGTACAAGAAAAGGTCAAATGTAAAGATATAGTTTCCAAGAGTAAATTGAATGAAAAAAGGAAGAAAGTGGGTCCCAAGGCCCAAAACATCAATTTCATGAAGTATAAAAGCCACCAAGACATCAAAAGCAAATCCGTTTGTACTCTCAAAGGTCAAGCTCACACTCTCTTGGCTCAAAAAGTTGGTTTTGCGGGTTCAGAGGAGAAACATTTCTTGGCATTGTGCTTAGAAGCCAAGTGATGCACTTAGAGATTTGAGTTCTATGTTTTTTAACACTGGTGCTGCACTTCTGGGTTAGGTGCTGCGCTTTTTCCCGGTCTACTATGCTTTTGCCCAGTAAGCCTCCAAAGCACCAAAAACACCTCCACATCCTCTCAAAGCTCAACAAGATTGGGTTTTGCTCCTCTACCAAGTAAGTAACCCTCTTTTCCACTCATTTTCCCGTCCAAACAACATGTCTTTGTAGTGTTTGATTCCTAAGAAAAATTGGTCCCTAGGCAAGGAACAAAAGCCTATATTCATTCCTATCTTAAAAATTGCTTCCCACAGACCCTACAAAACCTTCCTACATCACTGTTGAAACTGTTAACTCTACTATATTCTCTAAAGCTGGAGGAAACTTGTTCCTTGGTCATGCTCAAAGGAGGCCTGAAATGGTTATCCTCACCTTTCTCCATTACCTCACTCATCTGCCCCGCATATCCTTTTTCTATGTTTTTTATCAAAGAATCATGTGTAAAAACCCCTCGCTCTTAAACCCCGAGTGCTAAAGCCCATACCCTATAAAACCATGCCCATCGAACTCTATGTCTCCATAAACCCCTCACCCATAGCCTCCACCATGGATCTCTTCCACCTCGATCCGACGACCCTCCGTCATGCCTGACGAGAATCTGTGCAATCAAATCCTCGCCATCCGATCACCTCCACCACGATCGAATGGTGTTTTTCTCTCCTCGCGCCCTCGAACCATTAGGATGTTAACACGCGATGGAGAGCAGTTTCCACTGCCACACATCATGCCCTGAGGAGATCGCGCACCATTGTACTTTTACTGCCCAACATCCGAAGGTGGTGCGATAAATACTGCCTACTACCGAAACTGGTATCCCCACCCGTTAACTCCCATGCATCTCCTCTGGCTGATGACCATTGGATCTGCCCACTTGAGATCAAATGACCCATGTTTATTCCACCTCGCTTTCTTGATAGTCCCCACCAAGCCATATCCGCCATCCAACTACTCAATCCGATGACCAATCTCGTTCCTCCATCCAGTTTGTCCAGCTGCTATGTAGTCTGCATCTTTTAACTGCTCCGTACACCTGAAGGATGAAGATAACTAGTTTCTGGTACTGTTTGCAGTGGTTCCTCAACAACCACATTCAAGATATAGTATGGCTAAGAAAGAAAAGGATAGAGCCCTGGCAGGAGAATGCATTAAATAGTTATGGAATTTCATTCTGCATGACACTCCACCCGCCCAAGAGGACAACAGAACGCAGGAGAAGATCACTTTCATCCATTAAAGCAAGAAAACACACTAAGAAGCTCCATCTGGTAGTTAAAGCGGTTGGTGGTCAATTATGACTCCTCCATAATTAGAATGGTCGAGTGCCTTTGTATTCAAACTCTATATATATACCCAGAAACAAGTTGTAATTAGGGTTGATGGTTGATGTTTTGATGTAAGGTTCAACTTCTAGAGACTGTAACTATTTTGATACTTGCAGCGTCTCATCTTCATTTTCATCTAATACAAACTTCTTTTACTATTAATTGCTCACTTTTCATTCTTCTTCCGTTCTAAGCTGTTCCTGATATGTTTTATTTCTGAGCTCTTGATGTTTAGCATTATAGAAGTTGTCAACCTATCTCTGTGTTAAAGTCTTGTAAGTATCAGTAAATGAGCTATTCAGGTTTCTTTTCACCTAATGCCAGAGAGCTGTCATCCTGTCTGTGTATTAGGGAATAGATTTGTAGACTTCTTTACTGGTTGCAACCGACCATCACATAGTCTTGTGCATCTATTGGTGTGGTCATTATTCTACATATTCACCCAATAATTAAACTATGAGTAATTGGTGGTCTAAAGACTTGTAGTTTGGGGGTGTTCACGCACGTCTGGAGTCAAGCAAAGTAGAAGTGGTTATCTGGCTTGAACACACATCATTCCTTCCATTCATCCATTTGCAACAATAAGTTGAATTTGTAATGTTCCCGAGCATCTCCAAACTACAACCTAGGAGATTTTCTTGGGGTGATAACATTAATTGGTGTCGTTGCCTGGGAGAGGAGATTGAAGCTCAGCTTCCTTGGGAGAATGAAATAGCTCCAAATTTTATGATAGACAAAGTCTGGACACATTTCTGGTTGTAATCATCTATCTGGCGACTCTACTGGGAACCAACCTAGTGGCGACTCCACATTATAGTTTTGTCTTAGTTCGTGAGGCATACCTGGAGAAATCCTCAGAAATCACTAGTTGACCCAGTGCCTGACCCTGAGAAGATTATCAAGCAGTGGAAAACATCATAGAAAGGAGCATCATGATTAGGTAAGCCTAAGAAATCTTATGTGTCTCTGTAAGAGAAGGCTATAGCCAATAATATACATTTTGAAGATATAGAGCCTAGCATTTCTTGTGAAGAAATACCTGTGAAGATTCATAAAGCTCCTTGTTCATTTAGTTCCCCTTTGGATCTCAATCCAAAGAAAGCCTCCCATACAATTCATCATTTTCCTTCATTTATGTCATCTATTTCACCGCTTCCTACCATTCAATCTGCCAGGATCCTTCCACCTATCCTAGCCATGGCAGGCTAGCAAGCTCCCATGAAGATGGAAAGAATCATAATTGCTAGGTATGGACCCTTGGTCCTGCCTATTCCTTTAAATTCCATGCCTACAGGAGAATATCATAAATACATGCCTAAATTCACTGGTACAGAGGGAGTAACAGCTAAAGAACACCTCGAATCTTTTTATAGTTATGCTAATAACCTGGATATTAGTGACGATGATGTGTGGATGAGAGTGTTTGTCTAGAGCCTTGATGGTGAGGCTAGAATGTGGTTCAAAGAACTAGTCCCTAGGTCTATAATAGACATTGAAGCATTAGATGATGTATTTTTGAAACACTGGGGAGATAAAAAAGACTTGTTATATTACCATACTGAGTTTGGTAACCTGAAGAGGGAAAATGGGGAATCATTGCCTGATTTTAATAAAAGATTTAATTGTATGTATAGTAAGATACTAGCTGAAGTGAGGCCTACCCCCACCTCTGCCAAACTCACTTATGCCAATGCTTTTGACTCTGATTTCTACTTGCTTTTAAGAGACAGGAGATGTGCCACTCTAGCTAAAATGCAAGATGTAGCCCTAGAGGTGGAATCTAATATTATGGCTACAGAAAAGCTCAAAAGTCATGCTGATAGAAGGAGGAAAAGAGGTGAGGCTTCTTCTTCCTCTCCTTCATCTTTAGAGCCTAAGTTAGACAAAATGAGTAATATGATAGAGTCATTGGCTACTGAGATATCTAAGCTGAAGGTTGAGCAGAGCTCTGGAAAGACAAGGCTTCAAAACACATTTGCTCCAAGAAATCCAAATCCATTCAGGAGAGAAAATGAACAATTGCAAATCATTCAGAGGGGTAAAGAGACAAATGAAGAACAAAGATTTAGGGCTCCTTTCCAAAACGTAGTCATGGAGGAGGAGCAGCTCGAAGAAGAGGAAGAAATTCATTGTATTGAAAATAAGGGCAGTGCTTCCCTTTTGACATTGGTCGCTTACGAAGAATCATTATTACAAGACAAAACCAGTCAAGAATGGGATAGAGAGGCTATTCTACGAGCTGGTGAATAGAAAAGATACAATCTAAGGTCAAAAGCAAATAATGTCAAGGAGAATCCTATCCAAAGACCCGCCGTCCCCACAGAGCAACAGAATATCAGACAGAAAAGACTAGCAGCTGAACCAACCATCCTCAAAGCACGAGCTCAAGAGGTAAGAGGTCTTAACAAGTCCCCTTCCCCTTTCAACTTTGAATCAGAAGTCCATAAATTAAAAATATCCATGCCTTTGATAGAACTTGTAAAGAGTGAAGTTTTTAGAAAGCCTATCCTCGATGCTCTTGAGCTGAAAGCCTTACAAGCCCCCACTAACTATGTCAATTTGTAAGATGATAAGCCTGCAGTTGTGCTTAGCCCAATGAATAAACCTACTAATGATAATTCCCCATCATTTTATGCCTCCTTGACCATTCATGACAAAATCCTCCACAATTTCCTGCTAGATATGGGGCCTAGCCACAATCTGATGCCCAAAGCTGTCATGGAAGAGTTAGGCCTTGATATCACCAAAACATATCATGATCTATTCTCATTTGATTCAAGGAAGGTAAAATGTCTAGGATTGATCAAAGATCTAGCTATTACCCTAACTCAGTTGCCCATGAAGAGCATGGTGATGGATATTGTGGTAGCAGATGTTCCCCCGAAGTTTGGCATGCTGCTGTCTAGAGGGTGGATTAAGAGACTAGGTGGGACATTACAGAATGACTTATCTTATGCCACTGTCCTAGTTTTTGGAGGAGCAAGTAGGAGATTTTATAGAGAAGCACAGCTGGCCTACATCATCGGTGATGAGGAGAACCCTTCTAATCATCCCATATATGCTTTGGACACTAATTTTGGAGCTTGTATTCTCCAAATTGGAGAATCCCAGAAGGCCTCAATGTAGATCAAGAAACCAGTAGTCTAGGCTGAGGGAGAGCAAGGAAGTCTGGTTTGGGAAATGTTCTTTGATGGAGCATGTTCAAGGGAGACTGCAGGAGCAGGGGTAGTGCTGATATCTCCAAAACAAGAAAGCACACATCTGTCTTTTAAGCTGGTTTTACAAGTCACCAACAATATAGCAGAGTATGGAGCTCTGATATTGGGTCTCAATGCAGCTAAAGACAGAGGAAACATGAACATAAAGGAATTTGGGGATGTTGATCTTATCATTCAGTAAGTAAACAAAACGTTTCAAGCAAAGCACCCAAGGCTAAAAGCATACAGAGATAAGGTATGAAGACTCAAAGATTCTTTTGATAATTTTTTGTATCTCATATATCCCTAGAGTGAAAAATCATCTTGTCGATTCCCTTGTTATGTCTGCTAGCATGTTTATCCCTCCCATGCCTCCCAAACTAGTTTATGAAGTTCAAATGAAATATAGACCATCCTTGCCTAATAATGTCCAACATTGGAAAGTTTTTGAAGATGATGATGAATTGAATAGGTTTCTACAAGTCATTGATGAATTCTTTGAAATAAAAATTGACCAAGAAAATGAAGCCTTGGAAGGAAATCCTCAGCCCCGACTTAGAAACAAAATTGGTAAAGATAGCATTGTCCAACTACCCAGCAATCATTTACCTAAGGGTTTAGTTCCTTTAGAAAAATTCTTTGACCAGAATGATGTGCCTTATAAGGCTACCCAAAAAGAAGAACAATATGTAGTTTGTAAGCATAATATAGGGAGTCTAGACCATCCAAGATATATCCATCTGTCCACTCATCTATCTATTGCCCAATGCTATGAGTATTACAGTTTAATGAAGCAATTTGCTGATGTTTTTGCCTAGGAACATAGTGACCTAAAAACATATAACAAAAAGATCATTCAGCATAAAATTCCTTTAGAGAAAGACACCATCCCTTTCAAGTATAAGCTAATACCAATAAATCCTTTGCTTCTCCCACTGATTGAAAAAGAAATCAAGAAGTTAATAGCTACCAAAATCATAGTCCCTCTCAGATATTCAAAATGGGTAGCCAATTTGGTTGTGGTGAGGGAGAAAAGTGGAGAAATCAGGCTCTGCGTTGATTTTAGAAACTTGAAAAAATGCTCTAAGAAAGACAACTATCCTCTACCCAAGATGGAGCATTTGCTGCAGAAAATATCAGAAGCCAAAGTGTTGTCTTTCCTGGATGGATTTTCAGGGTATAATCACGTTACTGTACATCTAGATGACCAAGAGAAGACTGCATTCACCACTCCTTGGGGAACTTTTATGTATTCCAAGATGCTTTTTGGGTTGATGAATGTTGGAGCCACCATTCAGAGAGCTATGGATATAGCATTTGTGGGAGATAAGGATAAGTTTGTCCTTATCTACCTAGAAGATATAACAATGTACTCCAGCAACCATCATGACCATTTGGAACATTTGAAAAAAGTGTTCCTGAAGTGTAGAAGGTTTGGGATTTCAATGAATCCTAAAAAGTCACAGTTTTCTTTAAGAAGGCGAGCTGTTAGGACATATTGTTTCTGCTGCAGGTGTCAAAATTGACCCAGAAAGAGTAAGAGCAATACAAACCCTATCCATTCCAAGATCAAAGAAAGACATCCAGTCCTTTCTGGGCAAAATAAGTTTTGTGAGGAGGTTTATCCCAAATTTTGCAGAACTTGTAAAGCATATTACCTACATGTTGAGAAAGGGGTTAGAGATTAAATGGATTGATTCAGCAAGAAGATCCTTTGAGTCTATTAAAAAAGCTATTATGGAAGCTCCCACTTTAAGAAGTCTAGATTACAACAAGGAGTTCCATATATTTTCATTTGCCTCTGCTGACACCCTTGCAATAGTTTTATTGCAAGCAGATGAGGAAGGTTCAGAGCATCCAGTGGCATTTTTTAGGAAAACACTAAGGGATGCTGAATTGAAGTATGATATCATTGAAAAATAGGCATATGCTCTTATAAAGTCTCTGAAAGCTTCAGAATTTACATTCTGCACTCCAAGATAATTGCATATGTACCCTCTAATTTAATAAAATATGTCCTAACGGAGCCTGATGCTGATGGAAGAAGGGCTAAGTGGATTGCAAAGCTAATTGAATTTAATATAGAACTGAATCCCATCAAGCTGGTTAGAGGTTAGGGCCTTGCTAAACTCTTAGCTGAAGATAATTGCAGAACATTGGACATAAATCTCATAAGCACAATTTTGGAAAATGGTCAGGCAGCAGAAGAAACAGCTAAACCACGGAAAAATCAGTCAATAGTAGAAGGTCTAGCTTCTTGTGATTGGTACTCTGCAATAGCTCAATTCTTGCTGAAGCTGGAAGTCCCTCTAGGCCTTAGTTCGAGCCAAGCCAGAACTATTAAGCTTAGGGCAACCAAATATTGCATTCATGAAAATTTGCTTTACTGGAGGGATCCTTCTAGAATTCTGCTAAGGTGTCTGGACAAAGAACAATCCATTGAAGTCATGTAGCAGTTTCATTCTAGCATATGTGGAGGGCATGATTATTGGAAAACCACAGCCCACAAGATCCTTAGAGCTGGGTACTATTAGCCCACCTTATTTTCTAATGTCTTTTCATTTGTTAAATCATGTGACAGGTGCAAAAGATTTGAATGGAAGCAACAATTGAAGTCCCTGCCCTTAAAGCCCATACATGCTAGTGGCCCTTTTCAGCAGTGGGGCTTAGATTTCATTGGAGAAATCAATCCACATTCCAGTGGCTAGCACAAATGGATCCTAGTTGCCACAGATTACTTCACTAAATGGATTGAAGCAATCCCTACCAGAAAGGCTGATCATCATGTAGTCATGAAGTTTTTGACAGAAAATATCTTCACCAGGTTCGGCTATCCACATAAATTAATTACAGAAAATGCAGCAGCCTTCAGGGAAAAAGAATTGGTGGACATTTGTGACTCAATGGGCATTAAATTGGTTCATTCCACCTCATATTACCCTCACCTCATATTACCCTTAAGGAAATGGTCTAGTAGAATCTTCCAACAAGAGTTTGATAAGGATAATTAGAAAGTTGTTGGAAGATACCAAAAAGAATCGGGATTTTAAGCTCAAATATGCATTGTGGGCTGATAGAGTGGCCACCAAGAAATCCATAGGGTATTCTCCTTTCAAGTTGGTATATGGCACTGAGGTTGTGTTCCCAATTCAGTTAACCCTCCCTGTGGTAAAGTTCCTACAAGAAGAGCAGAATGAGGAAGAAGATATGGCAAAAAGGATCACTGATTTAGTAGAAGTACACCAAATCAAAGAATAGTTGGTTGAAAGGTCAGTAGCACATCAAAAGAAGATCAAAGAAGCTTTTGACAAGAGGACAAAGGCAGATATTTTTCAGGTTGGAGACTTGGTCCTTAAGTGGGATGCACTGAAAGAGAAGAAAGGCAACCATGGGAAGTTTATTGCTTTCTGGACAGGGCCTTTTATCATTTCTCATATCCAAGGGAACAATACCTTCATACTGGAAAGTATGGGAGGGAAGATAGTTTTTGATGGCCTAGTTAATGGGCATTTTCTGAAATATGTTATTTAAGGACTTTAGTCTTAAATTTGTGAATATATTGTTTTATCAGTTTTAGTTTAGACTCCATGCCCAATGGAACACTAGAAAGTTTTACTAGTCTGATTTCACAAGAAAGGCATTGATCTGCAGTTCTTGAGACCTCACAGGGAGGATCTCATCCCCAGAAGGAGTCAGTTTTAGATCTGCTATATTCTCTAAAGCTGGAGGCAACTTGGTCCTTGGTCATGCTCAAAGAAGGCCTGAAATGGCTATCCTCAGCTTTCTCCATTACCTCACTCATCTACCCCGCATATCCATTTTCCATTTTTTTTATCAAAGAATCATGTGTAAAAACCCATTGCTCTTAAACCCCGAGTGCTAAAGCCCAAACCCTATAAAACCATGCCCATCTGACTTTGCGTCTCCATAAACCCCTCACCCATAGCCTCCACCGTGGATCTCCACCACCCAGATCCAACGGCCCTCCGTCACGCCTAACGAGAATCTGTGATCAAATCCCTGCCATCTGATCACCTCTACCATGATTAGATGGTGTTCACTCTCCCTGTGCCCTCGAACTATTGGGATGTTAATGCACGATGGAGAGCGGTTTCCGTTGCCATGCGTCACGCCCTGAGGAGATCACGTGTCATTGTACTTTTACCGATCAACATCTGAAGGTGGTGCGATAAATACTGCCTACCGCCAGAATTGCTATCCCCGCCCGTTAACTCCCGCGCATCTCCTCCGCCTGATGACCATTGGATCTACCCACCTGAGATCGAACAACCCATGTTTATTCCACCTTGCTTTCCCGATAGTCCTTGCTAAGCCATATCCGCCATCCAACTGCTCAATCTGATGGCCAATCTCGTTCCTCCATCCAGTTTGTCCACCTGCTATGTAGTCTGTGTCTTTTAACTGCTCCGTACACCCGAAGGACGAAGATAACTAGTTTTCAGTACTACTTGCAGTGGTTCCTCAACAACCACATTCAAGAGACAGTATGGCTAAGAAAGAAAAGGGTAGAGCCCTAGCAAGCAAATGCATTAAATAGTTATAGAATTTCATTCTACACGAAACTCCACCCGCCCGAGAGGACAACGAAACACAGGAAAAGATCACATTCATCCATTACAGCAAGAAAATGCACCTAAAAGCCCCATCTGGTAGTTAAAGTGATTGGTGGTCAATTATGACTCCTCCATAATTAGAATGGTCGAGTGCCTTTGTATTCAAACTCTATATATACCCAGAAACAAGATGTAATCAAGGTTGATGGTTGATGTTTTGATGTAAGTTTCAACTTCTGGAGACTCTAACTATTTTGATACTTTAAGCGTCTCGTCTTCATTTTCAGCTAATACAAGCTTCTTTTGTTGTTAATTGCTCACTTTTCATTCTTCTTCCGTTCTAAGTTGTGCCTAATATGTTGTATTTTTGAGCTCTTGATGTTTAGCGTTAGAAAAGATGCCATCCTATCTTTGTGTTAAAGTCTTGTATGTATCAGTAAATGAGCTATTCAGGTTTCTTTTCACCTAATGCTTGAGAGCTATCATATTGTTTGTGTATTAGGGAATTAGATTTGCAGACTTCTTTACTGGTTGCAACTGGTCATCACATGGTCTTGTGCATCTGCTGGTGTGGTCAGTATTCTCCATATTCACCCAATCATTAAACTGTGAGTAATTGGTGGTCTAAAGCCTTGTAGTCTGGGGGTGTTCACACACGTCTGGAATCCAGCAAAGTAGAAGTGGTTATCTAGCTTGAACAAGCATAATTCCTTCCATTCATCCATTTGCAACAATAATTTGAATTTGTAATGTTCCCGAGCATCTCCGAACTACAACCTAGGAGAGTTTCTTGGGGTGATAACAGAAACCATCCCTACACTTACACTATCTTTCCTTAGTCCATAAATACTTTTCCTACAAAACCCTAAGACCTAGGTTTCTAAAAAATCCCTAGGCAACCTCTACAATAAACCTGTAAATTTCTTTTCATTTCCAACTCCCTTCACATTTTTAGCACCCATCATCTCCCATAACTCCATAACCCACCACCTCATCTCCCCAAATTTTTGTAGTCTTATCCTCATTCCCTAGGCCTATTCTCACTTCCCATTCTCACCTAACTTATCACTAGGGTCTCTTGAACGAACGCTATGGAGGAAGACAAAGATTATATGGAAGAAGAGGACACACAAGAAGTAGAACATAGAGAACAGAGGAGGCTACACAAAGGAGGCAGAATCCTAAGGCTGGAGCCCACTAGCATAAATGAACTTATGGCTTCGCTAATGGCAGCGTCAAGTTTTCAATACATGGGTTGCCTTGACTTTTGGAAATTGATTGAAAGAGTTCAACATCACCCAATTTTGACCAGACTCTTTGCATTACACCTTAAATACAATCGAGTAATCCTAGTAGGAGTGACCTTCACTCTGTCTACTTCTATCATTGTTGCTGCCACAAGGATTCTAAACATAGGTGAGAGGTGGTTTAAATAAAAGGATTTGGAGGATTAGTATTATGAACCATTTATCAAACCACTATACAGGAATGAAAGGAGGAGGGTGTTCCCTTTGACCTACCTTCCTAATAGGTGTTCCCACTTGATGAAAATCATCGTGAAGTACTTCTCTTGTGAAGGTAAGTTGTCTAGGCTCTATACCTACCATATCAGAATGCTTATGCACCTCACAAGGGTAAAGTTCCTCAATATCCCATACTATCTATTCAGAAGCATAGATAAAATGGCCTCCATTGTGCAAAAAAGAGATATAACCAATAGATGAACAACCTTTTCCATCACTCATTAATCAAAATCATTTTCCTTCATCACCTTGATCACTTGCATATTTCATGGGACAATTACATTGCCAATGACATTTTCACTGATCCACTAGCTCCACATGCTAAAAGTATGCCTTCTTCATCTCATCCTACTAATCATCATGCTGAAGCCATATCCCCTTCATCACATCCCACTACTTCTATTCCTCCATCTGATCAGCCACCTTCATTATCACCACCATCATCACCATTTCATGATCATAAAGGGTCACCTAGCAGAGTTGAGGTCACCAAGCCTAAGAGGACAGATGTGAGCACATTGGCACATACTTATGAGAGAGACCATAGGTAGATGTTTTCCCCATAGATAGTGGGAGGGGCCTTGCCTTCTTCATTAGCAAAGCAGGTACAAAAGGGCAAGGAGAAGATGACAGAGGAAGAGATCCAACAGCAAGAGAAAGATCTCCATGAGACATAGCAGGATTTTGACTTAGTTGACCTAAGTGAGCATGATGACAGAGAAATCAAAAGCATTGTCATCAAAGAAAAGGATGCACTCATAGCAGAGGTCTAGGTCAAATTGTAGAGGGAATATTACATCATTTCATACTATGAGTAGGAAAACAAGTAGTTTGAGACCAAACAAGAACTCATGGAGATTCAGCTCATCAAGGCAAAGACGGAGGATGAAAAGGCTAAGACTTTACTTGATGAAGCATATGGAGAATATGGTGAATAGCTGGAATAATAGGTTCCATGGATAAGGCGAAGGTCTAGAGGCCTAAAAAGAGCATTGGAGATAGAAAAACAGAAAGAGGTTGAACTAGCTTATCATCTCACCCTAAATGAATAGTTTTCCAAAATGATCAATGAGACCCAAGAGCATTGGCCCGAGAGGGTAAATAACCATCTTGAAAAGATCCTAGACAAGGCCAAAAGGGATAATGAAATTAAGAAGAAGATGGCAAAACACCATGCCTACAGAGAAAGGATTTCCGAGGCAAAACTCAAAACTGTAAAGGAGAAAATTAAAACCCTAACCAAGAAAAAGGAGGAAGATAAACTTGAAATCCTTAATGAGGCATCACTCATGCCCTGATACACATCATCAGCATTCTGGAGGCCAACTTTTGGGAAATTTTGAGCAATTTTGGGAAATTTTGAAGTTTAATTGTGCATTTTTGGCAATTTGCGCACCAGTCACATTGCCAAAAGCGTAGCATCCTAGGCAATGTGATTTTCTTAGGGATCTCCAAATGCAAAATAGCCACCACCATTAGATTCAAAATTTCAATTACAGTCAAGAAAACCACTTTGCTAATATTTTTTTAGGTCAACTAGGCAGCGAAAAGGTCAAAAACACTAAACAAATCATGTTTTTGCCCTATTTTGGAGGCAGGTGATGCGCTTTTGACCAGCCTTGGGAGAATCAACTTTTGGAGGGTCCAAACTTTACCATTTTGGAAGCAAGGGGTATATTTGGAAACTAGACAGGACAAGCTTTCCAATGCGCTATCATAGTCTCAATTTGGACATAGGAAACCCCCTCATAGGTGGAGATGAAGTTGGCTATGCACTTAGGACAGTGGCGTTACGCTTTTGACACAAATTTTTTGAGTTTCTTAGTTTTGTAAATTTTCTCAGTTTTGACAATTTTACCTTGAAAAATCATGTTTTAACAATGTAATTGATGGATGTAAATGTAATAATGATTTTTTTACTATTACCTAGGGTAAATACATTAGGTGAAAGCTCCTTTTATGATGTAATGAATTAGTTTCCTAAAGTGAGGGATGAGTCACTTTAACCATCCTACACTCCAGCTATCTATTTAGTTTTTGGTGGAACTACTCCTCCTCTCATGGATTCCACCCTTGAGTTTTGGAGGAGTTTGTTTTGAGGTCTATATCTTCCCTTTCTTCACTCTTTCAAGGGTTTTACTCCATTGGATATTGTATTAGTGTTTCAGACTTTGGGATGGAACATATTGGATGAGTTGCAACTATTTTGGTGGGATTCATGTCGCATGGTATTTTGATATTGTTTATTCTTTAGTTTCATGTGTGTGAATGTTTTGTATCTTCCATGATCTATTTCACTTCTGAATATGCTTGATTTTCAAGGTGTGATAAGCAGAATACATCTCCTATGCTTTGTTTTGGGAAAATAACCAAAAAAATTTTAATTTCTCCAGTTTAAAAGAAATTCATGATCTTCATGCTCTTTTTAGCATCTCACTAGTCTAAACCATCTCATCACTATACTACCAGGTGTTAAATTAACTTTCCTACCTTGCCCCATTAGATCTCTGTAATTCTGATTCTCTTTTTCCCTGACCTAGTTCACTTTCTGACCTAATTCACTCATCCAGTAGTTTGAGGAGACAAACAAGGAAAAATTATGCATCCTAATCCAGCTGATTCAATCGAAGACAAACATAGATTTTTCAAAAAGTGAAGAACGTTGCAAGTCACAAGTTCAATTAGACTTCATTTTGTTGGTAAGATTTCAATCATTACCAAGTTAACATTTCTCTATTGAAAACTTTCCTTTGAAAAAATCTGTGTTTAGCTCAGAGTCTTAGGTATTTTTCCTCATAGAGTCTATGACCTTGTTAAGGTACTGGCTCTTAAAAGATAAAATAGGTCAAACCTTAACCGAAATCCTCATTCTACGGTTGATGACCTTGAAAGATTGTTGAGAAAGCCTAAAGTCCCTTTCCCCGAGACTGAAACCACAAAATTGGAAAGGACCACTTCCTTGCTAGATCATATACTTAGTATTGAGGATATTCCATTTGAAATTAAGTCATAGCTATCCCTACTTCGTTCGAAATCTGAGTCTTGTCTTACTGAAGAATTTTTTGATCCCATAAAGTTTGACTCATACCTTCCTGCCTCAAAGTCTTTCTTTAATCAACCTTCTGTTGGTTCTCAATCTTCAAAACTTGAGCACAAGGTTTGGTTTAATTTTGAGAAACTTCAAAGCCTAGTTGATCAATTATAAGTCATTGCGGAAAAGGCCTATATTTAGTATCAGCTTGAAAGTTTATCTTCTTCCATATGCCCTACCACACCTCTCAAAGCATGCACATTTCCACCTTCATCTTCATCCCAACCAACGCAACCCATTGCAGTTCCCATTCACCATTCCCTAGCAGTCATGGTGAGATTTGCACCTTTAGTATTACCTAGTTAGTTGGGAGCTATAGCTCAGACCTATGGATAAAGACTTCCTTCTTTTGATGGCAGCTCGAGAGTCATTGCACAATAGCATATTGATAAGATGGATGATTTCTTTGACTTGGAGGAGGTTGATGAAGATGATGCCAAAATGAAACTAATGGCCCAAAGGTTTTCTGGAGATGTGAAAAAATGGTTCTATGGTTTGGCAACACGCTCTATTGATACTCCTCAAAGGTTAAATGATTTGTTCTTAGCCAGGTGGTGAGAAAACAAGAATCCATTGCAGATCTTGGCAGAATACAATACATTGAAAAGGAATCCTAACGAGATGGTTTAGAAGTTCATTATAAAGTTTAATCAGATCTACAATTCCATTCTAGATAACATGAAACCTCCACCTTATTTGGCATTTCAACATTATTAAGATGATTTTGATTCGAAGATGGCTTATCAACTAAGGGAAATAGTTCCTCAAACTCTGGAAGAAATGCAGAATAATGGAGTAAGTGTGGAAGCAAACTTGATGATTAAAAAGTCTCAGTTGAAACATAAGAAACCAGAAAGAAGAGTAACCATCAAAGAAGAACCTTCTTCTTCCACTAATCTCAAACTAGATGCATTGACCTAAACCATGTAGAGAATGACGGACCAGATGATAAATTCAAATAGACCTAAGGAGCCACAAGTTAGAAATCCAAACTTCAGAAACCAGCAATAACCTCAGTACAAGATAAAACAAAGAGAGTAGAAAGCTTTTGAAGCATTGACATCTCAGCAGCCAATGCAGACACCCTTGTAGCAGAACTATGCTCAGGGAGAGTTTGATGATGAAATGGACCTAATTGTCGAGGAAAATCACTTCTTCAGAGAAGATTACCATCCCATTTTCTTGACTGAAAATGAGAAGTATGTCGAGGAGATGGAGGATCCTAAGGATGAAGACTATATACTGGGAAATGACAATGAATTGGAAACTCAATCCGATGATTATCAAAGAGGATACTTGAAAGCACTCAGCTCTCGCAGAAGCAATATTCCTTGATATATAGAGATGTCCCAATCACCCTCATTTAGAAAAGGACATCACATCAGAAGGATACTCCACCTAAAATAAATCCTCAAGGAAATTAGAACAAAGGTAAAGAGCTAGCAGTAGCTAACCAAAGAAAAGTAAACAAAGCATATATAAGCAATCCAAACAAAGACCACAATAGTCAGAAGAAAAAAGAGACACCATCCAAAAAGAGGTAGACAGATCCAGCTCATTCAATTTAGACATTGAGATTTCAAATTTGAAAGTGTCAATCCCTCTTACTGAACTTTTCAAAAATAGTTGTTACAAGTCTGATATAGTTAAAATGCTAAAATTTGATCCTATGTCTGATATGATTAATATTGAAGATGACCAACCTGAATTGATTTTACCATAGATGGCCAGTTAGGAGATAGTGATGTTCCTTCATTTTACTTGAGTTTAAGAATCCATCAGTTCATTCTTCATAACTCCATGCTTGACTCCGGAGCCTCCCATAATTTAATGCCTAAGGCCATCATGGAAAGGTTGGGTCTAGATATAACTTGGGAGTATCATGGCTTGTACTCTTTTGATTCCAGTAAGGTCCGTTGTCTTGGTCTAATCAAGGATTTCGTAGTATCTCGGGATTAAATCCCATCAAAAAATGTTTTAATGGATGTGGTGGTAGTTGACCTACCACCATGGTTTAGGATGTTATTGTCAAGGTCCTGGGGAGCGAAACTAAGAGACACACTGTAGTTAGACTTCTCCTATGCCACCATCTTGGTTTTCAGGCAACTGTGGAAGCTGTATCGAGAAACCAAAATGAAATTCATGATAACTAGCAAGGAGAAACCCAATAATCATCCTATAAATGATGTACATATAGATTTAGATTCATTTATTTCATATAATCATAGTGGACACTGGACAAAATGACGTAGATAGTCAGCTTATGGAAATTAAAGATGTACCAGATATTTTCAATTGTAAAAGAAATTTTGAGATCAGGAAAAAGAAAATCTGCCAAGTTCATCAGAACTACCATTGGAAAAGGAAGAGAAAGGCTTATAACAACCACTAGAGAAGGTAATGGAAAGTTCAAAACACTTTGAAGAGAAAGTTCAGATAATTGACCCAAAACAGAACTAAGATGTACGAACCTTAGAAGAGGAACATGGCCTTTGGAACGTGGAATTTGATGGTGCTCTTGGGAAACATGGAGTAGGTATTGGCATTTGGATTTGAAGTCCACATCATCAGCAGGTAAGCTCCCTCAGAATGTTAGATTATGCTCATACAAGTTAGTTTTTTATTCCACTAACAATGAGGCAGAATATGAAACGTTGATCACAGGTTTAAAGATCTTGAAAAGGTTAGGTGCACGAAACATTTCAGTGTATGGTGATTCAGAACTTGTGATCAAGCAAGTCAAAGGAGAATATCAAACTCATCATCCGCAAATGAAACACAATAGAAATGAGGTTTTAGATATTCTTAGGATGTTTCCTGAATATACACTTTCCATTGTACCAAGGAGTCAAAATCTTATGGTAGATTCATTAGCTACAACTGCAAGAAATTGTAAAATCCCCATTTTTTCAAACAAGAAATTTGAGATTCATGTGAAGCATGGGCCTTCTGTTCTTGACAACTTGCGATATTGCCAAGTATTCTGGGATGACAAGCAAGTGAATAACTTTCTTCAGAGTGAAGGAGATTTTGAAAACTATTCAATGTATGAATTTTACGATGAGGGTGATCACATCATTGAGGCAACCCAAGTTGATATATTACAACTGAAGCATAAAAATATTCCAGAAGGTCTTGTACCTTTGGAAGACTTGTTTTATCACGATGATGTAGCAAGGAAGCCTAGATTAGTGCCTACTGAGAAAGGTGTTGAAGAAGTGAACATTGGAACAACATAAAAACAAAAAATGATCAATCTCTCCAAAACAATGTCCCCCGAGGTAAAATAGAAATATATTCATCTATTGTTTGAATTTTCTGATGTTTTTGCTTGGCATTATGCAGATTTAAAGGAGTATGACAAGAAAATAATTTAGCATACCATCTCGATTAAGCCTAATCAAAATACCTTCAGACAAAATCTAAGAGGGATTAACCTGAGGTTGCTACCATCCATAGAGAAATAACTTAACAGACTTTACAAGGTGGGCATTGTTGTTCCTATCAGATTTTTGGAATGGATATCAAATCTAGTCCAGACGAGAAGGAATACTGGAGAGATTAGGCTCGACATAGACTTTAGAAACTTGAAAAAAGTATCTCTAAAATATAATTGTTTGCTTCCCAAAATGGACCATATCCTTCAGAGAGTTGTGAGCACTTCCTGACTGTCAATTTTGGATGGCTACTTTGGTTACAATCAAGGTTTAGTGCATGAAGATGATCAGGACAAGACACTATTCACCACACCTTGGGGTACATTCAAATATGTAAAAAATTCAGTTGGTCTCAAAAATGCAGGGGCCACTTTTCAACATGCCATCGACATATCCTTTTTAGAAGAAAAATATGTTTTCTTAGTTGTATACATAGATGGTGTACCCATATTTTTGCATTCAGATGATGAACATTTGCGTCATTTAAGAGTCATTTTTCATAAATGTAGAAAGCTCAAAATGTCTCTCAATCCGAAGAAAAATTTGTTTGCTATGGAGGAAGGCAAAATTCTCGATCACATCATTTCAAAGGATGCCATATGAATTGACCCTTCATGAGTAGAATCCATTCAACAAATTGACTTCCCTCGCAACAAGAAATAAATCCAAGTGTTCAATTGTGAGATGAATTTCTTACGCATATTTATTCCTAATTTGGTTGAACATCTTAGAGAAATGACCAATATGCTGAAAAAGGATAATGAGGTAAAGTGGTCCGAAGAAGCCCGCAAGTCCTTTCATGCAGTAAAGCTTGCCTTAACCAATGTCCCTATTTTAATCAGTCTGGATTACTTTGATCATTTTATTTTATTTTCATTTTCTTCTGAGCATACCATGGAAACAATACTAATGAAAAAAGGGATAGAACTGAGTTGCCAACAACATTTTTTTGTTGCAATATCAGGGATGTAGCCCTCAAGTACAATATCATTGAGAAACAGGCCTTAGCTTTGGTAAAGGCGATCGCAAATTTCATAGTTTACATTTTACATTCACATACTCTTGCTTATGTGCCTAATGCAATGGTAAAATAAGTTCTTGTGCAGAATGACACGGAAGGTAGAAGAGGTAGATGGATAGCAGCATTATTAGAATATGATCTTGAGATGAAGCCTACCAAGCTGATCAAGGGTCAAGGCTTAGCCAAACTCATGGCCGAATCAAACCTTCATGCTCTAGATATCAACCTTGTAACAACATTGTCGCACAATCAAGAATAAGTGGATCTCATTCAGGTATCTGAAATCTTTCTATCATCCCCTCGATATTTTGATATTATTTATGTGCTTCAATATCTAATTCCCCCTCTAGGCATGTCTAAGGTTAAGAGAAGGTCATTGAAGTTGAAGGCTTCCAAATATTATATCATGGACAATGCACTTTATGGGAAAGATCCTGGAGGTGTGTTTTTGAATTGCTTGAGTGAAGATGAGTCTAAAGAGGTAATAAATGAATTTCACAAAGGAGATTGTGGAGGCCACTTGTACTGGGGGACCATGACCAACAAAGTACTGAGAATAGGTTACTATTGGCTTACACTTTTTGCAGATATCTATGAGGTAGTGATGAGTTTTCATGAGTGTCAAGTTTTCCAAGGTAAAAGGAAGTTTCTTCCTTTGCCTCTACAACCTATATCAGTTAAGGCACCTTTTTAGAAGTGGGGCCTAGATTTCATAGGTGAGATCAGTCCATCATCCTTCGCACAACACAAGTGGATGTTGACAGCTACAAACTACTTTACTAAGTGGATCGAAGTGATCCCAACTAGGTAAGCAATGGATTCAGTTATCATTCAATTTCTAGAAACTAATATCTTGTCCTGTTTTGGTTGTCCTAATAAGATTATCATAGACAACACAAAAAGATTCAAGTCCATTCGGGTGAGTATTAATAAATCTCCTGGGCTTTCTCCTTTTCAGATTGTGTATGGAGTAGATATTTTTTTTCCTTCATCATTAGTAGTACCGGTCATGAAATTGTTACATGAAGCAGGAAGTGAAGAGAATGGTATTCAATGTCGGATCAATCAAATGATTCACTTGGAGCAGACACAAGATGAGGTATTTCATAACACCTCTAAGCTTCATGAGAGGATAAAGAGAATCTATGGTCAGAAAACAAACTAAGATGACTTCAAAATTGGAGATGTGGTGCTTTGTTGGGATGTCAGAAACGAAGAGAAGGGTAAGCATGGTAAATTTGAAAACCTAAGGAAAGGCCCTTATCATATTTCAGCTTTCTGAGGACAAAATGCTTTCTTGATCGATGAGATGAATGGAGAACCATGCTTAGGAGGACTAGTCAATGGTAGGTTCCTTAAGCACTATCTTTTTTTAATTGTCCTGGTTTCATTGTACATAAAGTTTCATTTTTTGCAAGTGTGAAGTAGAGAATCACTAGAGTTCGGAGCTTGAAGTGAAGGCCATTGAGCTTCATGGATTTTCTGCCATTTTTAGTATTCAGTCATCAGTTTAGAAAGGTCAATTTTGAGTCAGTTTTATTTTTTTTGAGTTTTTAGCATTTACTTATGCATTTCAGTTTAAGTTTTTGACCATATTGGCCCATATGGTTAGGAACTTGGTCTACGGTGTTCTTGACACCTCTAAGGAGCCATCATCCCCAAATAAGGCCATTGTTAGAGTCAGTATTTGCATACTGCTATCAGTGATCAAAATGCCTCTTTTATATCATATTAATGTCACAAGTTGAAATTTTTATCATTCCACCTAGGTCTTGATGCAAAAATTCTCACTAATGGTAGCTCAAGTTAAAACCACATTCCCTCTCAAAAATCAATACTTTTTGGCCCACCTTCACGTGTCTTGCTGGGCATACATTGAGTATAAAGGCTCATTTCATCATGTTTTGTGTCAGTCAAGTCCACCTGGAATCCGGTCATTGAAGGTCCCATTAGGTCACTAGGTTTCACTTTCCAAGGTCTAATAAAACACCATTTCAATGCGTAAGGCTAGCAAAGTATGAGAGTGAACAAAATAATGTCCATTTTTCAGTTAAATAAGGATTTACGAGCATCTAACCATGGTTGTTAAAGTTCTAATTTTGATTTTAAGTAAGAATTTCATTCCTGTTTGTAATTTTATTCCAAAAATAGAGATGTAATCTTATTTTTTTATATATTGATGTAATTTTATGTCATTATATGTAATAAGTGACTTTTCGCAAGCTGTCAACTTAGTTCCAAAATGCCAAAGGACCAAAAATGAAAGGTCAAAGCATGCCAATGTATATCAAGTGATCAATTTGTATAAGAAAAGGTCAAATGTGAAGATATAGTTTCCAAGAGTAAATTGAATGACAAAAGGAATAAAGTGGGTCCTAAGGCCCAAAACGTCAATTTCATGAAGTATAAAAGCCACCAAGACATCAAAAGAAAATCCATTTGTACTCTCAAAGGTCGAGCTCACACTCCCTTGGCTCAAAAATTTGGTTTTGCAGGTTTAGAGGAAAAACGTTTCTTGGCACTGCCTTAGAAGCTATGCACTGTGCTTAGAGATTTGGGTGTTGCGTTTTTAACACCGGCGTTGCGCTTCTGGGTTAGGCATTGTGCTTTTTCCCAATGCGTTGTGATTTTTCCTAGTAAGCCTCCAAAGCGCCAAAAGCCCCTCCAAATCCTCTCAAATCTCAACAAGACTGGGTTTTCCTCCTCTACCAAGCAAGTAACACACTTTTCCACTCATGTTCTCTTCCAAACAACACTTCTTCTTAGTGTTTGATTCCTCAGTAAAATTGGTCCATAGGCAAGGGACAAAAACCTAAATTCATTCCTATCTTAAAAATCGCTACCGACAAACCCTACAACGCCTTCTTACATCACTGTTAAAACCATCCCTACCTTTACACTATCTTTCCTTAGTCCCTAAACAATTTTTCTACAAAACCCTAAGACCTAGGTTTCTAAAAAATCCCTAGCGACCTCTACCATAAACCTGTAAATTAATTTTCATTTCCAACTCCCCTCACATTTTCACCCCCATCACCTCCCACAGTTCCATAACCCACCACCTCATCTCCCCAAATTTTTGTAGTCCTATCCCCCTTCCCTAGACCCATTCCCACTTCCCATTCTCACCTACCTTATCACTAGGGTTTCTTGAACAAACGCTATGGAGGAAGAAAAATATTATATGGAATAAGAGGACACAGAAGAAGAAGAAGACATAGAATAGAGGAGGACACACAAAGGGGGCAGAATCCTAAGGCTGGAGCCCACTAGCATAAATGAACTGATGGCTTCACCAATGACAGCCTCATGTTTTCAGTATGTGTGTTCCTTGAATTTTGTAAATTGATTGAAAGAGTTCAGCATCACCCAATTTTGACTATACTCTTTACATATAGCTTAAAGACAATCAAGTAACCCTAGTAGGAGTGACCTTCACTTTGTCTACTCCTATCATTGTTGTTGCCAGAGGGATTCCAAACATGGGTGAGATGTGGTTTACATCAAAGGATTTGGAGGATTAGTATTATGAACCATTTATCAAATCACTGTACAATAATGAAAGGAGGAGGGTGTTCCCTTTCACCTACTTTCTTAATAGGTATGCCCACTTGATGAAAATCATCATGAAGTACTTCTCTTGTGAAGATAGGTTCTCTAGGCTCTATACCTACCATATCAGACTACTTATGCACTTCACAAGGGTCAAGTTCCTTAATATACCATACTATATGTTCAGAAGCATAGACAAAATGGCCTCCATTGTGAAAAAAAGAGATTATGACCAGCAAATGAAAAACCTTTTCGATCACTCATTGATGAAGATCATTGTCCTTCATGACCTTGATCAGTTGCATATTTCACGAGACAATTTCATTGCCAATGACATTTTCATTGCTCCACTAGCTCCACATGCGGAAAGTATGCCTTCTTCATCTCATCCCACTAATCATCATGCTGAAGCCATACCCCTTTCATCTTAGCCCACTACTTCTATTCCTCCATCTAATCAACCACCGTCATTATCATCGCCATCATCACCATTTCATGATCATAAAGGATCACCTAGTAGAGTTGAGGTAATCAGGCCTAAGACGATAGATGTGAACACATTGGCACATACTTATCAGAGAGGCCACAAGTAGGTTTCTTCCTCACAGATTATGGGAGGGGCCTTGCCCTCTTCATCAGAAAAGTAGGTACAGAAGGGCAAGGAGAAGATGACGGAGGCAGATATGTAGCAACAAGAGGAGGACCTCCATGATACATAGCAAGATTTTGACTTAGTTGACCAAAGTGAGCATGATGACAGTGAAAGAACAAGTATTTTCATCAAGGAAAAGTATGAACTCATAGGGGAGCTCCAGGTCAACTTGCAGAGGGAAAAATACATCATTTCATACTATGAGTAGGAAAACAAGCAGTTTGATACCAAACAAGAGCTCATGGAGATTCAGCTCATCAAGGCAAAGAGGGAGTCTAAAAAGGTTAAGGATTTACTTTATGAAGCATATGGAGAATATGGCGAATAGATGGAGGAACATGTGCCAAGTAGAAGGTCAAGGACTAGAGGCCTAGAAAGAGAATTTGTGCTAGAAAAATAGAAAGAGGCTGAAGTAGCTAATCAACTCACCCTAAATGAACAATTTACAAAAATGATCATTGAGAACAGGGAGAATTGGCTCAAGAGGGTAAAAAATCATCTTGAAAAGCTCCTAGAGAAGCCCAAAATGGATAATGAAATTTAGAAGAATATGGAAAAATATTATGGCTGCAGAGAAATGATTTTTAGGGAAAAACTAAAAGCTACAAAGGAGAAAATTGAAACCCTAACCAAGTAAAGGGAGGAAGACAAACTTGAAATCCTTGCTAAGGCATCACTCACGGCTTGACACACATCATCAGCATTTCTCCAGCTAAATTTTGGAAACGTTTGAGCAATTTTGGGAAATTTTGAGGTTTTATGCATTTTTGGAAATTTGTGCACTAGTCACACTTCGAGAAGCACAACGCCCTAGGCGCTGCACTTTTCATAGGGACCTCCAAATGAGAAATTGTCACCAATATTGGATTCATAAGGCTAATTTCAACTAGGAAAACCTTTTTTCTAAGTTTTATTGGGTCATATGTGTAGTCAAGAGGTCAAACAACACCCAAAAAATCATGTTTCTGCCCTATTTTGGAAGTTGGCACTGCGCTATTGACTAGTATTGGTGTAATCAACTTTTTAAGGGTCAAATCTTTCCCGTTTTGGAAACTAAGGGTATATCTGGAAACTATAAAGGAAAGGATTTCCAATGAGCTATCTTGTGATCAATTTGGACATTAGGAACCCCATCAAAGGTAGAGATGAAGTTGGCACTGTGCTTAGGACAGTGGCGCTGCGCTTTTGACACAAATTTTCTGAGTTTCTCAGTTTTGTAAATTTTCTCAGTTTTGACAGTTTCACCTTGAAAAATCATGTTTTACAAATGCAATTGATGGATGTAAATGTAATAATTATGTTTTTAATATTATCTAGGGTAAATACATTAGGTGAAATCTCCTTTTATGATGTAATGAATCACTTTCCCAAAGTGAGGGATGAGTCACTTTGACCACCCTACACCCTAGCTATCAGTTTAGGTTTTGGTGGAACTTCTCCTCCTCTCATGCATTAGACTCTTGAGGTCAGGAGGAGTTTTATTTTAGGTATATATCTTCCCCTTCTTCGCTCTTTTCAGGGGTTTGACTCCATTGGATATTGTATTAGTGTTTCAGACTTTGGCATGGAGTATATTGGATGAGTTGCAACTATTTTGGTGGGATTCATGTGGCATGGTATTTTGATATTGTTTCTTCTTCAATTACATGTGTGTGAATGTTTTGTATCTTCCATGATCCATTTTAGTTCTAAATATGTTTCATTTTCAAGGCGTGATAAGCAGAATACATCTCCTATGCTCTGTTTTGGGAAAATCATCATAATTTGTTTAATTTCTTTAGTTTAAAAATAATTCGTGATCTTTGTGCTCTTTTTAGCTCCTCAGTAGTCTAAACCATCTCATCACTATACTACCAAGTGTGAAAGTAACTTACCTACCTTGCCCCATCAAATGTCTGCAATAATGATTCTCTTTTTCCCTGACCGAGTTCACTTTTTGACCTAATTCACTCGTATAGTGACTACCCCAACCAAATCAAATCAAACAAACCCTGAGCTACTATATCTAGCCTAAAACCCTAATCTATCTAGCCCTCCTAGATGTGATCCTTTAGAGAGGGCCCTCTCCGGCTTTGTAGGGCTAGCTACCAAGTCAAAAGGTTGGTCTGTGGTTACCTCAGCTGGACTCCTTCTCATCCCTCGAGATCTGGAGGAGTGATAACATGCTCGCATCATTGCCGACGGTGAAAGGTTCATTTTCCCTGGGTGTACAACTAGTTCTCATTCAACTTTTGCTAAGCTTCATAAAGGCTGATTCCATAATTGTAGTGTTGAGATTGTAGAGCTAGCCTCGAGGAGAAAAGAAGGAAAAAATTTGCATCCTGATCCAGCTGATTCACTCGAAGGCAAACAAAGCTTGTTCAAAAAGTGAAGAAGGTTACAAGTCACAAGTTCAATCAGACTTCATTTCATTGGTAAACTTTTGCTCATTACCAAGTTAAAATTTCTCTATTGAAAACTTTCCTTTGAAAAGATCTTTGTTCAGGTCAGAGT
The DNA here is from genome assembly GCA_000404065.3 of Pinus taeda. Classification (NCBI taxonomy): domain Eukaryota; kingdom Viridiplantae; phylum Streptophyta; class Pinopsida; order Pinales; family Pinaceae; genus Pinus; species Pinus taeda. The sequence goes on from APFE030879083.1 coordinate 210,674, forward strand.
CTTAGGTCTTTTTCCTTATATAGTCTACGACCTTGTTAAGATATTGGCTCCAAAAAGATATACCAGCTCAAACCCTAACCCAAATCCTCCTTTTTCGGTTGATGACCCTAAAATATTGTTGAGAAAGCGTAAAGTCCCTTTCCCCGAGACTGAAACCACAAAATTGGAAAGGACCATTTCCTTTCCAGATCATATACTTAGTATTGAAGATATTTCGTTTGACATTAAATTTGAGCTATCTCTATTTCGTTCAAAATCTAAGTCTTGTCTTACTGAAGAAGTTTTTGATCCCATAAACTTTGACTGATACCTTCCTGCCTCAAAGTATTTGTTTAATCAACATTCTGTTGCTTCTTAGTCTTCAAAACTTGAGCATGGGGTTTGGTCTAATTTTGAGAAACTTCAAAGCCTAGTTGAACAATTACAGATCACCGCGGAAAAGGCCTATATTCGGTATTAGCTTGAAAGTTTATCTTTCGCCATATCCCCTACCACACCTTTCAAAGAATCCACATTTACGCCTTCATCTTCATCCCAACCAACATAACCCATTGCAGTTCCCATTCACCATTCCCTAACAGTCATGGCAAGATTTGCACCTTTAGTATTACCTGGTCAATTGGCAGCTTTAGCTCGGACCTATGGCCAGAGACTTCCTATTTTTGATGGCAGCCCAGGAGTCGCTACACAAAATCATATTGATAAGATGGTTGATTTCATTGAATTAGAGGAGGTTGATGAAGATGATGCCAAAATGAGACTAATGGCCCAAAGTTTGTCTGCAGATGTGAAAAAATGGTTTTCTGGTTTGGCAACACGCTGTATTGATACTCCTCGAAGGTTAAATGAATTGTTCTTACCCAAGTGGTGAGAAAAGAAGAATCCATTGAAGAGCTTGGTAGATTACAATACATTGAAAAAGAATCCTAATGAGATGGTTCAGGAGTTCACTATATGGTTTAATCAGATCTACAATTCCATTCTAGATAACATAAAACCTCCACTTGATTTGAAACTTCAACATTACCTGGATGCTTTTGATCTGGAGATGGCTTATCAAATAAGGGAAAGAGATCCTCCAACTCTAGAAGAAATGCAGAATAATGCAATAAGTGTGGAAGAAAACTTGATGATTGAAAAGTCTTAGTTGAAACTGGAAAAAGAGTAACCATCAAAGAAGAACCTTCTTCTTCCACTAATCTCAAACTAGATGCATTGATCAAAACCATGGAGAGAATGGCCGACTGGATGATAAATTCAGATAGACCTCAGGAGCCACAAGTTAGAAATCTAAACTTTAGAAACCAAAAACAACCTCAGTACAAGATAAAACAAAGAGAGAAGAAATATTTTGAAGCATCAACATCTTAACAGCCAATTTAGACACCCTTGTAGTAGATCTATGTACAAAGAGATTTTGATGATGAGATGGACCCGATTTTCAAGGAAACTCACTTCTTTAGAGAAGATTACCATCCCATTTTATTGACTAAAAATGAGAAGTATGTCAAGGAGATGGAGGAGCCTAAGGATGAAAACTACATACTGGAAAATTACAATGCATTAGAAACTCAATCCGAGGATTATCAAAGAGGATATTTTAATGCACTCATCTCTCAACAGAAGCGATATTCCTTGATATATAAAGATGTGCCAATCACCCCCATTCAGAAAAGGACATCACAAAAGAAGGATACTCCACCTAAAATAAATCCTCAAGGAAATCAAAACAAAGATAAAGAGCTAGTAGCAACTAATAAAAGTACACAAAACATCTACAAGAAATCCAAATAAAGACCCTGATATCCAGAAGAAGGATTAGACACCAAGAGATCTGCCTAAGAAAACAGACACTATCTGAAAAGAGGTAGACGAATCTAGCTCATTCAATTTAGAAACTGAAATTTCAAAGTTGAAAGTGTCAATCCCTCTTATTGAACTTGTCAAAAGGAGCCATTACAAATATAATATAGTTAAAATTCTAAAAGTTGATCCTACGTCTGATATGGCTAATATTGAAGATGACCAACCTGAATTGATTTTTCGTCCAGCCAGGAGATAGTGATGTTCCTCCAGTTTATCTATGTTAAGAATCCATCAGTTCATTCTTCATAACTCCATGCTTGACTCCAGAGCCTTCCATAATTTAATGCCCAAGGCCATCATGGAAAGGTTGGGTCTAGATATAAATCGGAAGTATCATGACTTGTAATCTTTTGATTCTGGTAAGGTCCATTGTCTTGGTCTAACCAAAGATTTGGTAGTATTGCAGGATGAAATCCTAGCAAAGAATGTTTTAATGGATGTTGTGGTAGATGACATACCACCACGGTTTGGGATGTTATTGTCAAGGTGCTGGGGAGAAAAACTACGATGCACACTGCAGTTAGACTTCTCCTATGCCACCATCCTAGTTTTCGGGCAATTGAGGAAGTTGTACCGTGAAACCAAAAAGAAATTCATGATAACTAGCAAGGAGAAACCCAATAATAATCCTATAAATGATGTACATATAGATTTAGAGTCATTTATTTTATATAATGATAGTGGATAGAACGATGTAGATAGTAACCTTATGGAAATTAAATATGTATCAAAGACTTTCAATTGTATAAAGACATTTTCAGATCAGGAAAAAGAAAAGTTGCCACGTTTATTAGAACAACCATTGGAAAAGGTAGAGAAAGGATCAGAATAGTGACCAGAGAAGCTAATGGAAGATTTAGTACACTCTGAAGAGAAATTTCAGAAAATTGACCCAAAATAGAACCAAGATGTACATCCCTTGGAAGAGGAACATGGCCTTTCGACCATGGAATTTGATGGTGCTCTTGGGAAAGATGGAGCAGGTATTGGCATTTGGATTTCAAGTCCACGTCATCAGTGAGATAAGCTCCCTCAAAATGTTAGAATATGCTCATACAAGTTAGCTATTTATTGCACTAACAATGACGCATGGTATGAAGTGTTGGTCACAGTTTTAAATATCTTGAAAAGGTTAGGTGCATGAAAATTTTTAGTATATGGTGATTTAGAACTTGTGATCAAGCAAGTCAAAGGAGAATATCAAGCTCATCCTCCATGAATGAAACAATATAGAAATGAGGTTTTAGATATTCTTAGGATGTTTCCTGAATATACACTTTCATTTGGATCATGGAGTCAAAATATTATGGCGGCTTCATTAGCTACAACTACAAGCAATTTCAAAATCCAATTTTTTTCAAACAAGAAATTTGAGATTCATGTGAAGCATCGACCCTTTGTTCCTGACAACTTGCGATATTGACAACTATTCTGGGATGAAAAGCGGGTGAATAACTTTCTTGAGAGTGAAGGAGAGTTTGAAAACTATTCTATTGATGAAGTTTACATTGAGGATAATCAAGTCATTGAGGCAACCCAAGTTGATATATTACAACTGAAAGACAACAATATTCTAAAAGGTCTTGTACCTTTGGAAGACTTGTTTGATCACGATGATGTAGTGAGGAAGCCTATATTAATACCTACCGAGAGAGGTGTTGAAGATGTGAACATTGGAACAACAGACAAACCAAAAATGATCAAGGTGTCCAAAACACTGTCTCGCGAGGTAAAACAGAAATACATTCATCTATTGTCTTCATTTTCTGATGTTTTTACTTGGGATTGTGCAAATTTAAAGAAGTATGACAAGAAAATAATTCAGCATACCATCCCAATTAAGCACAATCAAAATCCCTTCAAACAAAAGCTAAGAAGAATTAACCCGAGGTTGCTACCATCCATAGAGAAAGAATTTAACAAAATTTACAAGGTGGGCATAATTGTTCCTATCATATTCTTTGATTGGATATCAAATCTAGTCCCGACGAGAAAGAAGACTGGAGAGATTAGGCCCTACGTAGACTTTAGAAACTTGAACAAAGTATCTCTAAAAGATAATTATCTGCTTCCCAAAATGGACCATATCCTTCAAAGAGTTGTGGGCACTTCCCGAATATCAATTTTGGATGGCTACTCTGGTTACAATCAAGTTTTAGTGCATGAAGATGATTAGGACAAGACATCATTCACCACACCTTGGGGTACATTCAAATATGAAAAAAATTCCATTTGGTCTAAAAAGTGCAGGCGCCACTTTTCAGCGTGCCATTGACATAGCCTTTTTGGAAGAAAAATATGTTTTCTTAGTTGTATACATAGATGATGTACTTGTATTTTCTAATTTAGATGATGAAAATTTGCATCATTTAAGAGTCATTTTTCAGAAATGTAGAATGTTTAGAATGTCTCTCAATCCAAAGAAAATTTTGTTTGCTATGGAGGAAGGCAAACTTCTCGTTCACATCATTTCAAAGGACGACATCCAGATTGACCCTTCACGAGTAGAATCCATTCAACAAATTGACTTCACTCACAGCGAGAAATAAATCCAAGCGTTCAATGGTAAGATGAATTTCTTACGCATATTTATTCCTAATTTGGTTGAACATCTTAGAGAAATGACCAATATGCTGAAAATGGATAATGAGGTGAAGTGGTCCGAAGAAGCCTGCAAGTCCTTTCATGCAGTAAAGTTTGCCTTAGCCAATGCCCCTATTTTAATGAGTGTGGATTACTCTGATGATTTTATTATATTTTCATTTGCTTCTGAGCATACCATGGCAGTAGTACTAATGCAAAAAAGAGATAAAATTGAGCTGCGAATAGCATTTTTTAGTCGCAATATCAGGGATGCATCCCTCAAGTACAACATCATTGAGAAACGGGCCTTAGCTTTGGTAAAGTTGATCAAAGATTTCAGGGTTTACATTTTACATTCACATACTCTTTCTTATGTGCCTAATGCAGTGGTAAAAGAAGTTCTTGTGAAAAATGACTCAAAAGGTAGAAGAGGTAGATGGATAGCAGCATTATTAGAATATGATCTTGAGATCAAGCCTACCAAGCTGATCAAGGGTCAAAGCTTAGCCAAACTCATGGATGAATGAAACCTTCATGCTCTAGATATCAACCTTGTAGCAACATTGTCCTACAATCAAGAAGAAGTGGATCTAATTTAGTTATCTAAAATATTTCTATCATCCCCTCCATATTCTAATATTATTTATGTTCTTAAACATCTAATTACCCATCCAATCATGTGTAAGGATTAGAGCAGGTCATTGAAGTTGAAGGTTTCCAAATATTTTATCACGGACAACGCACTTTATGGGAAAGATCTTGGAGGTGTGTTACTAAACTATTTGACTGAATATGAGTCTAAAGAGGTAATAAATGACTTCCACAAAGGAGATTGTGGGGGCCACTTGTACTGGAAGACCACGATTAGAAAAGTACTGAGAGTAGGTTACTATTGGCCTACACTTTTTGCATATATCTATAAGGCAGTGATGAGTTGTCACACGTGTCAACTTTTCCAAGGTAAAAGAAAGCTTCTTCCTTTTCCTCTGCAACCTATATCAGTTAATGCACATTTTTAGAAGTGGGGCCTAAATTTCATAGGTGAGATCAATCCATCATCCTCCAGACAACATAGGTGGATATTGATAACTACAAACTACTTTACTAAGTGGATCGAAGCAATCCCAACCAGGCAAGCAATGAATTCAGTTATCATTCACATTTTAGAAACTAATAGCTTGGCTCATTTTGGCTATCCTAATAAGAGTATCACAGACAACGTGACAACATTAAAGTCCATTTGGGTGAGTAGTAAGAAATATCTTGGGCTTTCTCCTTTTCAGATTGTGTATGGAGTATATTGTTTTTCCTTCATCAGTAGCAATACTAGACATGAAATTGTTACAAGAAGTAGGAAGTAAAGAGAATGATATTCAACTGGCGGATCAATAAACTGATTCACTTAGAGAAGACACGGGATGAGGTATTTCATAACACCTCTTAGCTTCATGAGAGGATAAAGAGAATCTATGGCCGGAAAACAAAGGAAGATGACTTCAAAATTGGAGATGTGGTGCTTCATTGGGATGCCAAAACGAAGAGAAGGGTAAGCATGGTAAACTTGAAAACCTATGGAAAGGAACTCATCATATTTTAGCTTTCCGAGGACAAAATGATTTCTTGTTGGATGAGATGAATGGAGAACCATGCTTAGCATAACCAGTCAATGGTAGGCTCCTTAAGCACTATCTTTTCTAAGTTGTCATGGTTTCATTGTACATACAATTTAATTTTCTACAAGTGCAAAGTAGAGAATCATTGGAGTTTGGAGCCTGAAGTGAAGGCCATGGAGCTTCACAGATTTTCTGCCATTTTCAGTATTTAGTCATCAGTTTAAAAAGGTTAGTTTTGAGTTAGTTTTAGTTTTTTTGAGTTGTCAGCATTTACTCATGCATTTCAGTTTAAGTTTTTGACCGTATTAGTCCATATGGTTAGGCACTTGGTCTATGGTGTTCTTGAGACCTCCAAGGTGTTGTCATCCCCAAATAAGGCTGATGTTAGAGTCAGTATTTGCATACTGCCACCAGTGATCAAAACTTCTCTTTTATATCATATTAATGTCCCAGGTTGAAATTTTTATCATTCCACCTAGGTCCTGATGCAAAAATTTACCCATTGATGGTAGCCCAAGTTAAAACCCCATTCCCTCTTAGAAATCAATATTTGATGGGCCACCTTGATGTGTCTTGCTGAGAAAACATTGAGTATAAAAGCTCATTTCATCATGTTTTTTGTTAGTCAAGTCCACCTGTAATCCGGTCATCGAAGGTCCCATTAGGTCACTAGGTTTCATTTTCAAGGTCCAATAAAACACCATTTCAATGCGTAAGGACAACAAAGTATGAGAGTGAACAAAATAATATCCCTTTTTCAGTTAAATAAGGATTTACTGGCATGTAACCATGGCTGCTAAAGTTCTAATTTTGATTTTAAGTAAGAATTTCATTCCAGTTTGTACTTTTATTCCAAAAACAAAGATGTAATCTTATTTTTTATATATTGATGTAATTTATGTAATTATATGTAATAAGTGACTTTTCTCAAGCTATCAACTCAGTTCCAAAATGCCAAAGGACCAAAAATCAAAGGTCAAAGTATGCAAATGTATATTAAGTGATCAATTTGTACAAGAAAAGGTCAAATGTAAAGATATAGTTTCCAATGGTAAATTGAATGAAAAAAGGAAGATAGTCGGTCCCAAGGCCCAAAACATCAATTTCATGAAATATTAAAGCCACTAAGACATCAAAAGAAAATCCAATTGTATTGTCAAATGTCGAGCTCACACTCACTTGGTTCAAAAAGTCAGTTTTGCAGGTTTAGAGGAGAAACTTTTCTTAGCGCTTCGCTTCGGAAAAAGGAGTTGCACTTAGAAGCCAGGCGTTGCGTTTAGAGATTTGAGCACTACATTTTTTAACACTAGTGCTGCGCTTCTAGGTTAGGCATTGTGCTTTTTCCCAGTGCGCTACACTTTTTCCCAGCAAGCCTCAAAAGTGCCAAAAACACCTCCAAATCCTCTCAAAGCTCAACAAGACTGGGTTTTCCTCCTCTGCCAAGTAAGAAACCCTCTTTTCTGCTCATTTGTTCTTCCAAACAACACTTCTTCTTAGTGTTTGATTCCTAAGAAAAATTCGTCCCTCAGGAAGGGACAAAAACCTAAATTCATTCCTATCTTAAAAATTGTTGCCCATAGACCCTAAAAAACCTTCCTACATCAATTTTGAAACCATCCCTAACCTTACACTATCTTTCCTTACTCCCTAAACAATTTTCCTACAAAAATCTAAGACCTAGGTTTCTAAAAAATCCCTAGCCACTCTCTACCATAAACCTATAAATTAATTTTCATTTCCAACTCCCTTCACATTTTCACCCCCATCACCTCCCACAGTTCCATAACCTACCACCTCATCTCCCCAAATTTTTGTAGTCCTATCCCCATTCCCTAGACCTATTCCCACTTCCTATTCTCACCTACTTTATCACTAGGGTCTCTTAAAAAAGCAATAAGGAGGAAGACAAATATTATATGGAAGAAGAGGACATACAAGAAGAAGAAGACATAGAATAGAGGAGGCCACACAAAGTAGGAAGAATCCTAAGGCTGGAACCCACTAGTATAAATGAACTTATGGCTTCACTAATGGACACCTCATTTCTTCATTATGTGGGTTGCCTTGAATTTTTCAAATTGATTGAAAGAGTTCAGCATTACCCATTTTTGACCCGACTCTTTGCATCACACCTTAAGGACAATCAGGTAACCCTAGTAGGAGTGAACTTCACTTTGTCTACTTCTATCATTGCTACTGCCACATGGATTCCAAACATGGGTGGGAGGTGGTTTAAATAAAAGGATTTGGAGGATCAGTATTATGAACCATTTATCAAATCACTATGTAGGAGTGAAAGGAGGATGGTGTTCCCTTTCACCTACCTTCTTAATAGGTATGCCCCCTTGATGAAAATCACATTAAGTACTTCTTGTGAAGGTAGGTTCTTTAGGCTCTATACCTACCATATCAGACTACTTATGCACTTCACAAGGGTCAAGTTCCTCAATATCCCATACTATCTTTTCAAAAGCATAGATAAAATGGCCTTCATTGTGAAAAAAATAGATTATGACCAGCAAATGAACAACCTTTTCCATCACTTATTGATTAAGATCATTGTTCTTCATCACCTTGATTAGTTGCATATTTCATGGGACAATTTCATTTCCAATGACAAGTTCAATGCTCCACCAGCTCCACATGCTGAAAGTATTCCTTCTTCATCTCATCCTACTAATCATCATGCTAAAGCCATACTTACTTGACCTCAGCCCACTACTTCTATTCCTCCATCTGATCAACCACCCTCATTATCACCTCCATCATCACCATTTCATGATCATGCAGAGTCACCTAGCAGAGTTAAGGTCATAAGGCATAAGAGGACATATGTGAACACGTTGGAACATACTTATCAAAGAGGTTAGAAGCAGATGTTTTTCCCATAGAATGTGGGAGGGGCCTTGCCCACTTCATTAGAAAAGAAAGTACAGAAGGGCAAGGAGAGGATGACAGAGGCAGATATCCAGTAGCAGGAGGAGGAGCTCCATGAGGCAGAGCAGGATTTTGACTTAGTTAACCTAAGAGAGCATGATAATAGTGAAAGCACAACAATTGTCATAAAAAGAAAAGGATGCACTCATAGGGGAGCTACATGCTAACTTGCAGAGGGAAAAATACATCATTTCATACCTTGAGCAAGAAAACAAGCATTTTGAGACCAAACAAGAGCTCATGGAGATTCAACTCATTAAGGAAAAGAGGGAGGCTGAAGATAATAAGGATTTAAATAATGAAGCATATCGAGAATATGGTGAACATCTGGAGGAATAGGTGTCAAGCATAAGGCCAAGGATTAGAGGCCTAAAAAGATCATTGGAGGTAGAAAAACAGAAAGAGGTTGAACTAGCTAATCATCTCACCCTAAAATGAACAGTTTGCCAAAGTGATCAATGAGAATCAGGAGCATTGGCTTGAGAGGGTAAACAATCATCTTGAAAATCTCCTACAAAGGGCCAAAAGGGATAATGAAATTCAAAAGAAGATGGCAAAACAATATGCCTACAGAGAAAGGATTGCCAGGGCAAAACTCAAAGTTGTAAAAGAGAAAATTGAAACCCTAGCCAAGCAAAGGGAGGAATATAAACTTGAAATCCTTCTTGAGGCATCACTCATGGCTTGAAACACATCATCAGCATTCCTCAAGCCAAATTTTGGAAAATTTTGAGCAATGTTTGGAAATGTTGAAGTTTTGTTCGTTTTTGGCAATTTGTGTACTAGTGACATTGCCAAAAGGGCATTGCGCTTTTCCCAGGGACCTCCAAATGAAAAATGGCCACCACCATTGGATTAAAAAGGCCAATTACAGTCAATAAAAACACTTTTCTAAGCTTTTTTGGGTCAACTTGGCAGTCAAAAGGTCAAAAAACACCCAAAACATCATGTTTCTGCCTTGTTTTGGAGGTTGTCGCTGCTCTTTTGACTAGCCTTGGGATAATTAACTTGTGGAGGGTCAAAATGTTACCATTTTAGAAACTAAGGGTAGATCTGGAAACTATACAGGACAAGATTTCCAATGAGCTATCCTGGGCTTAATTTGGACACCAGGAACCTCCCCAAAAGTGGATCTGAATTTGGCACCGCACTTAGGACAATGGCACTGTGCTTTTGACACAAATTTTCTGAGTTTCTGAGTTTCTCAGTTTTGCCTTGAAATATCATGTTTTACCAATGTAATTGATGGATGCGAATGCAATAATGTTTTTTTTTACTATTACCTAGGGTAAATACATTAGGTGAAAGCTCCTTTTATGATGTAATGAACTAGTTTCCTAAAGTGAGGGATGAGTCATTTTGACCACCCTATACTCTAGCTATCAGCTTCGCTTTTGGTGGAACTGGTCCTCCTCTCATGGATTTGACCCCTGAGGTAGGGAGGAGTTTGTTTTGATGCCTATATATTCCATTTATTCACTCTTTTTAGGGGTTGGACTCCATTGGATATTGTATTAGTGTTTCAGACTTTGGCATGGAATATATTGGATGAGTTGCAACTATTTTGGTGGGATTCCTGTGGCATGGTATTTTGATATTGTTTCTTCTTCAGGTACATGTGTGTGAATGTTTTGTATCTTTGATGATCCATTTCACTTCTAAATATGTTTGATTTGCAAGGTGTGATAAGAAGAATACATCTCCTATGCTCTGTTTTGGAAAATCATCATAATTTGTTTAATTTCCTCAGTTTAAAAATAATTCATGATCTTCATGCTCCTTTTAGCACCTCACTAGTCTAAACCATCTCATCACTATAATACCAAATGTTAAAGTAAATTTCCTACATTGCCCCATTGGATGTCTGGAATTTTGAATCTCTTTTTCCCTGACCTAGTTCACTTTCTGACCTAATTCACTCATATAGTGGCTACCCCAACCAAATCAAATCAAACAAACCCTGGGATACTATATCTAGCCTAAAACTCTAATCTATCCAATCCTCCTGGCTATGATCGTTTAGAAAGAGCCCTCTCCGGCTTGGTAGGGCTAGCTACCAAGTCAAAAGGTTGGTTTGTGGTTACCTCAGCTAGACTCCTTCTCAGCCTTGGAGATCCAGAGGAGTGATAACACTTTTTACAAGCATAACATCTTATATGTTTCATATTCCCTCTATAGTAGTCACTGGATTTGTGACTAAATATATTGCAAAAAAAATAATATCCCTTAAAGTACCTGGAAGCTGAAGATCTTTTTGTGTGACGGTTATTAGCTTGAAGCATTCGACTTCTGCATCTAGCTACAACATGTCCAAAATTATGACATATAAAACATTCAACATTATTATTTTAATATAAAGAATAATCTATTTACAATCTTGTACTAGTGAAGACTCATACCAGTACACAGGCACCCACCTACAGAATGCTACAACCTTCTCCCATTCTCCAGCTTCTATTGGAAGGGAGATACAACCCCCTAGTTCTTGTACTAGCTGATATATTTACTAGTATGTAGGCAATGGCCTACAAAAGGCTTCAACCTTCATTTGTTCTCTAGTTTCTACTGAAAGGGAGCTCCAACCCCTTGATCAAATGACTAGCCACTACTGGCATTAAGCTTTGACTTCCTCACTGAAGGTTCCAACCCTCAGTATCCTTCAGGGACCATGTTTCATAAATTTTCATACTAGATACTCCTGGTACACAACAACACAATATGTAGGCATTATTTCATCAAATTTTCACACTGGACCCGTCAGTAACATTGAAGCTCAAAATCAATCACCACTTCAATACATCCATCTAATACATCTGCATCAACCAATCATCGAAACTGAATCATCAATCTCTGAATCAACCATAACTAATTCAATTAATCACTGAAACCTATGACATACAAATTCAAACAATCACAATTGAATCAACCATTCATTCAAACTTAATCAAATTCAACCAATTAATTGGAACAGACATATCACTATAGCCAGTACACAGATCTGAACCCAGAATACTGCATCAACAACTAGAACCAATTATAACATCAAAATTGATGTGTCAGAATATATACGCTTCTTCAATGAATCCAACCTATGTGTATACACTACTTCGTTTAGTCCAACCTGCCTATACCTATAAATATACTGAATCATAAAACCTCTGAACCACAAACTGTACCAATTAGTGACATTCTAAAGATCTACTATCAAGTTATAAATTTCTAAATAGATAGTAGCAAGAATCACTCTTCTTACTCAATCAATCAATCAACCATACTCAATCTCCTTATACAATCAATTTTACTTTCAGATCGAATGAAGACATCGCGGACCAAAGTCTCACCCGAAGCAGTATGGGGGGGGGTGTTGGAACCAAGTTTCTGCACCCTAAGATGGTCATGATGTCATTTTATTCCTCCTATTCCTACCTTCATGTATGTCACTTAGTTCTAGGGCTTGCCAAACTAGCCCTCTATTCCGACTATCAGTACCTTTGCAAAAAAGGTACGATCGACCTTCACACAGCCCTAACCTGTGGCTTAGGTACTTTCACGCTACTAGGGTAGCATACCGTGCAAATTCCCAAACTAGTCTAAATGTCTTACTTATCCTATTATATACTCATAATTAGCACCACATAAAAAGATGTTCTTATTTGTGTTCAGTTATCCAACATAATTACACACATTCACACATCACATAAGCATTATAAAGGAAATTCATACATAATATGACAAGATGCACTAATTGGAACAAAGAAATAGAATTTGCAGAATACTTCTCTTTATTGATATCTTCAAGTGATTATATACTTTATTTACCCTGCACACACAGCTACAGGGGTCTACGCACTCAGCTATGGACTTCCACCTTAGGCCTCTGTGCACTCAGCTGCAAACGCTATGACCCAAAATTTAGACTTCTTACTTCAGAGCTATGACTCTATAAGACTTATCTCCACTCCTTTCTCCTACTTAGAGCTTACTTACTTAGCTCTTTTTACACGATCCCATGGTTTGCAGACCATGGTTAGATCTTTTACAACCAAATTTACTTTACAAGACTAAGGGTGGAAAACCCTTTATGACTTATGACACCTTCGCACTCTGCAACCACAAAATGCGGAGACTCTACAAGTTTATTACAAAATTCGACTCAAAACATGGGCTTTTAGCCCCAAAACTATCCTTGGGGGATCCCATTCCCAATATGCCCCCAACACAAACATCGTGACTCTCCCTTGAGTCACTCAGTAGGCATGGAGATCTTTGCGTGAAGACCTTCCAGTTCGACTCGTATGGCCACAACCTCAGTAGTGCATTGTGCGACCGCCTGCTTTGTGTCTTCGACCATCTACTCGGTCACTGTTCTTGAACTGTCGGATTGAATCTTTTTTTGTGTCGCTTGTAGAATCAAAAGATTTCCTTCAATAGGTCCTGTCACCATGTAAGCCTCATCTAGCCAGGGCTTTAGTCTTGCCTTCAACACTACTTTCTTATGCAGTGCTGCATCCACTTGTTCCTTTAGCTACTTGGCCTCCTACAGCTTTACTAGTCTTTGCGTCAGCGCAATGGTTTGTGATGTGCCCTTAACCTCATCATAGCGCTTCTACAGCTCTCTTGCTTTCATCTCTGGTCGTTGGACATTGGGGTCCTCTTGCAAGCTTCTTAGGACCTCAAACGACTGCTCAAAAAGTTGTGTGTAGTCTACTACTGCACTATCCACCACCGCTACTACTGTGATAGCAGTCACCCACTACTCCACTTCTGGTGGAGTTGAAGGTTGGCCATTCAAATATAATTCCGTGATTTGTAGGTTCAACTCCAATTGAACCCTCGCGATCTTAGTATGAGTGTTGTGCACCCCTATGGCCATCTTGTGGATGCACACCTCGACTAGATCCTCCTCTGGAATGGACAACTCTAGGATGATTCGACATGCCTCCTCGATGACCTACATAATGCGCTTGCTCTGATTGGTCACCTTGATCTCAGCGGCGATGGAAGAATCTCACTATAATTCCATTTCCTCGTTGTTGATCCACTATTCACTTATCACCTAGAGGGCGCAGTGCTCAGAAGTCCTCATCTTTGCAATCACTCCATCCTACAAGAGGTGGAGTGCTTCACATTCAACCCTACTGGCTTTAGGGCGGTGACAGTGGGCCTCCCAACTTCATTCTCCATGGTTAGTGCTCCATCAGGCAGCACTATCGCACTGGAGGCCTTCGTGTGCAGCATCTCGATAACCTCTGAAATGCCAATGGCAAGGCTGATGGACACCGTGTGAGCCTAAGACGCGTGGGTATACAACTCGTAAAAACCTATCTGGATAGCCCCTAAGATTATCTACTATTGCTGCTCAAATTGTTGTAGGGCCTCCGCGGTGACATCCCTCACTATGTCACCGATGTTGTGCAGATCGCCCTCTATTAGCGTGATAAGGTCCAATGATGTCTTGGTAGCCTTTGACTTCATCATGGGCCCTCCTTTCTCCATCTCCCTTAGGTGCTTGATGTGGGCATATGTCTCCTGAGGGTCCGCGCCTTGTTGTTTTGTCTCCTCCTCTATCTCAAGTGAAGGCGATCTCGCGCCTTTGTCAGAGCCCCGGTATATCCCACCTGTTTGCTTCACTGTCTACTGGCTAGCTTCGTGCTTCACCTAGGCCTTATCAACAACCTCCTTTTCTTCTTTTCGGCTAGTTGTGTCATCTTAAGCTTCGCCTTCTCATTATTTTTCTGTGCGGCGAACTTTCTTTCTCCCACCGTTAAGACTGTTGTAGTGTGCTACTCTACTGGACATTGATCAAGTACCACATCAATGGCGTCATCCATTGCCAGATAAGGCAAGTCATACCATTTCTATACAGGGTCATTTCACTCCCTGATGGATACATAATGGAAGTCTACTTTAAATTATATGTATCCTTGCAAGTTGGCGTACACCCTCGGCGAAAACCGCGGTTTGTGATTGATAGGCATGCAAATGTTCATCTCCATCAAGATATAGAAGATCTTT
This sequence comes from Pinus taeda, assembly GCA_000404065.3. Taxonomy (NCBI): domain Eukaryota; kingdom Viridiplantae; phylum Streptophyta; class Pinopsida; order Pinales; family Pinaceae; genus Pinus; species Pinus taeda. The sequence goes on from APFE030879083.1 coordinate 225,688, forward strand.
CTATCCTTGACTCGTTGCGCGTCCTTGGTTGCCCACAGCAAAGTATACTTCGATGCTTCTTGGAGGTCTGGCATGACTGAAGGGAAATGACTGTCCTCTGGCGTCTTCCATGCTATCAGCACAATTGACAGCAAGAGCCACATATGGTGGAATGCCTTGTTAATCTCTTGTGCTTCACAGCAGTTTGCTAGGAATTCTCCGCAAAGGTAGTCCGACTAGTTGAACTAGACTCCTTCAGCGCACTGGGTACTAGCACAATGACAGGCCCTGGCATCTCATCAGCATGACACTTCCTCATCACTTTCCCTGCCAGAATCTACGTAGCTAACTTTACAACAGGGTCACAAATGCGAGATATAGAATATCCGTGCAGCTTCTTCACTAGTTTAAACTTTTCATTCATAGACTCCACGAGGGCCTACTCTCTACCTTTTCCTCTAAATATCTTGGCTGAATTCTCTCCTGTATATGGAAATCATGTTATCCTATGAATTAGTATATCTGTGTTGGGTATTGGCTCCTTCAGCCACAAGCACCCATCATGAACCAAGCACAGCAGCTTCTTGATGACGAATATTGTCACTGGGGTGCAATTGTAGTGCGACACCCAAAGCAAGTTGAGTAACCCTACCTTATCTACTCCTCTAAGCCACCTCCGTGGCTCCAATGCAGTCATTCTAGTATTTGTATCAAAGATGTGGCACATCAGCTACTCGATCACTAAGTGTGGGAACTTCTCCTGATCAACCAAGTACCAGTCCTTAAGTTTTAGCAGTGGCACCTGCACCAAGCGCGGTCCATCAAAAATAATATCATCTGGAAATAGAGGGGTTTGTAAGGGGGTCTTTCTCTCATCGATGCCCTTCGACACCTTGGTATTGGGCTTGCGCGGAGGGACATACTCAGGCAACTAAGTAATAGGGTTTGTACCCTGGGCTTCAACCTCCCCTACTTCGACTCCCACATCCTCATCATCCATTAGGATGTCTTTTATGTCTTCCTCCTTCGGCTTCAAATTTATGGAATTTCCTTTCTCCTGGGCGATGGGTTTTGGTGGGTTTATCCTTAGTGATATGCACACCGGTATGGTAGGCTACTTGCCCTTTTTATCCTTCATGGTCTCCTTGGTTCTGGTTAGCTTTGGTCTCTGTGTTCTTAGTGATTTAGGGACTTCGGCTAGTACCTCGGAAACTTCTGGAGCAACTATTTTTGCTTCCATCTCAACTTCCAGCATCAACTCCTCTGCTTCGGTATCTATGGCTTCTGTGGGTGCCGACATAACACTTTCCAACAGTGCTTGTGATTTCTGGTAAGTTTGAAAATGCTGGAGTATATTTTTAAGCCTCGAAGAATTCTGAGTTCAAGAGTGCCTGAGAGCTCAACAACTCAATTCTCAAAATGCCAAGTGTTTTTCGTTGGTCAGCCACTTGTAATTTATAGGGCATTTTGAATTCAAATTCGACTGTCCTGCCCAAATTTGGTTCATTAATGATGGATTGGCGGTATATTTTCAAGGATCTGAGCCATATATTTTTTCTTAAATGGCAACCACCCACTCCATTTGGCCACATTTCTATTATAAAATCATGAACAATGACTTTAACGGTCACTTTCTGGCTGACCTACGTAATTTCTCCATTGGTAGCACAACTGCCTTCACGCTGGCACAAATACTTTGAAACTTCCTTGCTTCGCATAGTCCTCCAATCATGCAAATCCCCAATCCGAGCAGTGTATTTTATAGCCTCGCGCCTCTTTTCAGTTGCCTGGAGTGCTAATATTGTACGACCTTTATGTAGTCACATGGATGAACCACCGGTGTATGGCTTCAGTCGAATTCCATTCACCTTTTCTGGGAAGGGATCTCCATTCAATTTGACGAGTTGCACCGCTCCTCCATTGGTAGTCTCCTTAATAACATAGGGCCCTAACCAGTGCATCCTGAACTTCCCTGGAAATTTATCAAATATACTGTCATATAACAAAACCAATTCATTTACCTTAAAGGTGCACAACTTAATGTGTCAATCATGCCATGCTTTTTCGTGCTACTTTTTAACCTGTTGGTGAAATCCTACAAGAAATCTCTCTTCCTCAAGCTCATCTAGCTGTGTGAGCCTTTCCTCCAGGGCTCCATGATCCATCATACCTGTGAGTGCCACTATGCATAGACTAGGCACGATGTATTCCATGGGCATTACTACTTCAACCCCATAGATAATCCGAAAGGGTGTTTGTCCAGTTAACTTCTTTCATGTTGTCCGACAAGCCCATAGTACTGCAAGTATGCATAGGTCCCAATCACTTCACTGAGTATTGCAAACCTTGGTCAGTGTGTTCTCCAACACTTTATTGAATTCTTCCATTGTCCCGTTAGCCTGCGGGTGATAAGGCATGATATTCCGGTGATATACCTAAAATTCCTCCGTTAGCGTATTGATCATCTCATTCAGAAAGTGCATACAATGATCACTCATCAAAATCTTTGGACAACCAAATTGTGTTAGTATGTTCTCAAAGAGGAACTTTGCAGCATTCATGCTTGTGCAATCCTTCACAGGTTGTGCCTCCACCCAACGAGACAAATACTCCATTGCGGTGATAATGGACCTTGCTCCCATCTTTACTTGGGGCTGAATGGGTCCCATAAATCTATTGCCCATTTCTCAAAGGGTTGCAACATCATCTGTGGATTCAAAGGAACCTCATCCCTCTGTGATGGCCTTCGAGTTCTTTGACACACATCACACACTTTGCAGTAAGTTTTTGAATCCTGATGGAGGGGTGGCCACCATAACCCTGTGTGTAGAAGCTTTTGTGTAGTCGCTCTCCTTGCATAATGTCCTCCCGTGGCACCCCCATAATCATCTGCGAGGATTTTGCTTCTTTCAAACTATGGTACATATCGTTGCAATATCTCATCAAACCCATTTTGTACAGATGCCAAACAATGACAGAGAAATCTATCACGCGTACCACTAACTGATTCTTCTGCGAGGTGGTCTATCCTTTTGGGGCAGTTCCTGTTGTTAAGAGGTTAATGATATCCTCAAAATGACCATTCACGACACACACTGCAAATAGTTGTGCATAAGGCAGTCCCTCCAAATTAGTGGGCTCTTCCCTTGTTTCGATGCGTGATAAATGGTTTGGTCCCGCATTCAATTGTCCATGCTTCACAATAACATCAAAATCATATTCCTGGAACAATCACAGCCAACTATAGATTCTCCCCCCCTACCACAGGCTTATTGACTAGGTACTTCAGCGCGGAATGATCTATGTACATCTTAAAATGGCCTCCCGGCAAGTAGTGTCTAAACTTCTGGAACACGTATACCATGGCTAACCCTTTACGCTCGATGGTGGAATAGTTATTTTCTGCCTTAGATAACTGTTTAGTCAATTTAGTGTGTCCTAAATTGCTACATAAGTTATCAATCAGGGAGTCATAAACTGATGAAGTGTAGTGCACTGTATGTGTTAGGCAACCCTTTTCTTACCTCACTGTTTTTAGTTTTTATCTCGTTTTGGGTTTCTGTTCTTGTTGGTCTCATAAAGTGTTTAATGAAAATGGAAATCCTAGTCTAAAGTTTTAAGAATACTTTTAAAGATCAAGTGTGTATGTAGAATTGAAGACAAGGTTTATGCTTCTTAGGATAATTTCTAAAATTAGAACTTCAAAGATCTCAAAACATGCTGTCTATGAAATCAGAACCTGAACAAGAGTGTAAACATGCAGCTACATAAATCAAGATAAAAATGAAGTACTTAAAATGAGGTTACCATCTCTGTTGTCCATCCTAATTATAGAATTGAAACCTAATAAACCGCTACACTCAAAACTAAAAAGTAAAGAAACTGGAAACTAGTTAATGATTTCACCCATAATCACAATATTTCGTCAATTAAATTCTAAAATGGGGTTAAGCTAAAGACTTCGAAAATATCATCATATGGCATGAAAGAATGACATTTAAATTATCTAATTTGCACTCTAATGAAATCAAATTCAATTAGTTTATCTATAATCACAATATTTTGTCAATTAACTTCTAAAACGGGGTTAAGCTAAAGACTCTGGAAATATCATCATATAGCATGAAAGAACTGACATCTAGACTATCTACTTGCAGACTAATGAAAGAAAAATCAATTACTTCACCTATAATCACAATAGCTCGCCAATTAACTTCTCAAATGGGGTTAAGCTAAAGGCTCCGGAGATATCATCATATAGCATGAAGAACTGATATCTAAACTATCTTAAGCAGTAAACAAATCTCACTAAATAAAAGCATAACAACTGGAATTGAAAACTAAAGTTCAGCAAAGGAAGCACATCTCAGATCACCACTTGATGTAAAAACTACATTAAGGAGCTCGAGGATAACCAGACTTAAAGACCTATTCTAAAGTGCACTAATCAGTGTTAGTAAAGAATATCACAAGCTGCAAAAACATGTACAGGATTAGAATGATTAAAACCATAAGCAAAAGATGAGAAATGTACAGCTCAAATAAGAGAAACTATACATGAAAAACTATACAAAACAAAAGAAGGGACCTCAGCTACATAGGGGCCCTCTGCATAGCTTTGGACTAACACGTTGTCACTTCAAACCACGCTTAAACAACCATGTGAAAAACAAAGTTTTGTATTATAAAACAGAGGAATATGTCTCTCAGTTACACAACAGCAAAATAACGTTATATCAACAATATCAAGAACTAACTATTTGCATTGCAAATGCTTATATTTATAGAGGAAATGGATAACTGTGTCTCAGATGAATTTCTTCAGCAATAGACACGTGAACAAGTTAAAATCCGAGGATTCATCCTCTCGGTTGCCATGAGCAGTAAATCTATGCAAGGTGGATGTTGGATTGCATTATGGAGATGGCCCATAGGTGGAAAAAACAGATCCACGAGTTCAAGAACAGCTTTGAGCTTATTTTACGTGCAGGAACAGAGTCCTAGTTGACGTAGAACTCTCTGTTGACCACCCTTTGACCGGTACCTTTCCTTACGAATTTGGCTAAGAAAATAGGACCTCATCCATGTGTGGATCATTCCTGAGCTGCCCATGTGTCTCATTCCTCCTACCGACACCTGTAACCTACATAACAATGAAAATGGCTACCGAATTGCGAGTTAGCTGTGAAAAGTGGCTACATTCTGTAGCTGATAAACAAAATCTAGACCAAATAGCACACACAATGATATAATTTGAAAATCACTCAAATACACTCCTGAAATTAACATGTAACAAATTTTGATAGCTTAGGAGGCACTGACATGGGAAAATAGAAGAGAAAGGGTTTAAGAAAATGTTTGGAAGAGAGGTAGTTTTGGGGCTCAAGATACCCCCACTGTGAAGTGTTGCATGTCCTCATGCAACCAAAATTGTAACTATCCTTCCTTCAATTCATCTGATTTGAAACTTCTGCTAAGACATCTAACCTTTTCTTCTTCTTTCTTACTGTCACTGTCATCCTGGGCTTCATCATAAGGCATCTATACTTGAGATTGATGAGGACTCTACTCAACCTCTTATTCTTCTTCTTCAGTTTTCTATTTTTCTTATGCCATAACCCTAAGTGCACCATGGTATTGTCATGGATAACTTTGTCCAATTTGTTTTGCTCTTTTAATGCCTCATTCTCCCTTTGGATATGTCTATTCAAGACTTCCAGTTGATATATTTCTTGTTTTAGTGATTGGATCAAAATTTCTTGAGTTGTACATGGCTGATTAGATGAAGTTCCTTGTTATGCTATAGTCTTTTCCAATGATTCAATGAAATCATACATCTGTTGTTGAGTTTGATCAATTTCTGGTGTTATCTTCCTTGGAATAGTTTCAAAATCTAATTGAGGATAAGGAGAATACTATGGATTTTGATCAGGTGGAGTGTTTTCTGGTGACTGATCTGGAGTTTCACCTCCCAGATCTATGAATTGAGCTCCTTTGATTTGCATTTTCTTCAATTTTCCCTTTAATCTAGAGCTTCTTCTTAGACCTTGTGAGCTTGTTTCTCTTTTCCTTTTTGTTTTTCCTTAGTTGACTATTCTTTAAGATGAATTAATCTCTTAGAAAGCACTTGCTCTTCATCTAAAGAAGGCTCAAGAGTCTGGTAAATGTCTTCAATATTCCTCTTTCCTTTCTGTTTTACTTGTTTTTGAATCTCAGCCAATGTTTCAAAAGGCAATTATTCTTTACTGGTTTCCTTGGTCACACTAGTAGGAGTATCTTAGATTGTTAAATTTGTTCTTTTCCTCCTAATTTTCTTTGTTGAACTTCCCTCAAGCACTTCAGGAGGGTCAAGGAAGAAATTCCTAACTAGGAATTTTTCCCATGTATCTTTCCTCTCTTTCAAATGATTCTCAACTAGGATCTTAATAAGGCCATGATGGTAGAGATGAGGCTCCACATCATCTATATTCTTTTGCACAGTAGTAGAATTTTTTCTTAAACTACTCAACAAGAAATAAGGGAGGTTGATAGTTTCATTCTCCAAGAAATTCATTAATAATCTGATATGATACGTGTACATGGAGCCATACATGCCCTCGCATGTAATGAATTTCTGAATGATCAACAGCAGACTAGTCCATCTATCTTTTAAGGTTGAGACAGGAATTCCTCATTTAAAGATTGATACGTCCATACCTGGATTACGAAGAATGACCCTCTGGACCTTTTCATCGAAGTCCTTGTTCTTAAACCATCTCTCCCCTTCTTGTGGAAGCTCTGTTGCTGCTGCAATGCATGACTCTGTCACTAGAAATTTGATGTCCCCAATTTCAACTTCTACACCATTGAAATATCTTGCAAACGTTTTTGTAACTTTCTTATTATGACCCTTGAACTTCTTAATAAACTACAACCATCTTGCCTTCTTCAATGTGCTCTTAAGCTGCGGGTATCCCTCCATGAATTTAGCTCCTTTGGGCTTTGTTCTCACTATAAGACTCATTCCTCCTTCTTACTGCGAATATACCTCTGTAAATGATAGTTTTACGGGAGCAAAATGGTTATGTGAGCGGAAAATTGAAGAGGGCTGCAGAGAAAATCAGTGATTACAAAATGGGAAGAATGCGGAGCATGAAATGAGACTGGTTTCATGGAGCAGGAGTTTGTGTAAACAAACAATGAACTGAGAATCGTAAAACCCAGTGTGAAAGTGTGGAGGCAGAGTGTCACTCATGAAACTTGTGAAACTGAACAGAGTTTGAGTTCATAAAAGACTATGGAGTGGACATCAGTGGTTCATAAAAAGGCTGCGAAGTGGAATGTCAGTGGAAGAGAGCTGTATTCAATCAACTCACGTCTGCATGATTAGTCGTTTTAAAAAGTGTAATGAGGATGTACGACTAAGTACGAGTTAAACTCGGAAGTGGATTATGAGACCGTTAGGATTGGTGCAGAGGATATGGTGGAGTTAAGGCAGCCATCAAGTCAAATCATTACACATTATGGAGCTTCTGATTTACAAACTATACAAATTATGCATTTGAAATTCTATTTGAAAATGGTTTTGTCCATACCTTGGAATCATACCTCTTTCATTTTGCTAACTTTTAATTGGTTGCCTCTGTAGGTGCTTTTAGGTGTTGATGTCTTCAAAGATCTTCTTCCATACCTACATCTTGCTTCTATTATTATTTGGCTAATCACTTGATTGTCACTGCAGAGTAATAGAGGATTAGTTGCGGAATCAGCAATCAGCTGTGGAATCAGAATTCATTTGTGGAAACTGACATAGTGAATAACATATGACTCGGCGAATGAATGGAAATGAAAAATGACTGTATGGATGATACATGGAAAGGTGAATATGAAGATAAATTGAAAGAAATTTTATTGATGGAATGTGGTGGCGAGATGGAGCGAAATGGAATGAAGTGGAATGAAACAAACTATGAGTGAAATGAGAGATTTTTTTTGGAAAATATAGGGCATCGGAATCTTTTGATTTTTGCCCTGTATTTTCTGTATAAGACTGCCAATTAGCGATTGGTTTTTAGGCTTATATATATATATATAATAATATTATAATATAAATATATATATATATATATTTATATATATAATATATATATATATATGAGAATGAAAAAGAAAAAAAAAAACTAGGCTGGCGGAGAAGAATGATTCTTCTTCACCAGCCTCATTGCAGAATTATCTTGAAATATTTTGATAAACTCCTCTTTTGAGAGTGGCTTAAGATAGATATTCAATCTATGACCATTCACAATGAGAGGAGTTTGATGCTCATCAATTATTTTGATTCTTACCGCTCCATTGCTAAAAAAAAAATCAATCTCATATGGCCCAAGCCAATGAGTCTAAAATTTGCCTTGAAAATCTTTGAACTTTGAATCAAATAGCAATTCCCAATCTCCTTCTTGAAACTTTTTTTTCCTTGATGTATTTTTCATGCCACTTAACTCTCTTCTGCTGAATTAGATCAGTTCTTTGAACTACTTCTTGTCTGATCTCATCTAGTTCATTCAACTGCTCCAGTCTATGCTTTTGAGCTTTTGATAGATCCATTCCCAACTGAACTGCCATCTTGAAGGTTTTGACTTGGAACTCAATGGGGAGCAGAACTTCCTTCCGATAAACAAGTTCATAGGGAGTGTGTCCTGTTGTGTTCCTCCATGTAGTTCTATAGGCCCATAGGGCTTCAGGAATCATTTCTACCCAATCTCTTCTGTGTAGATGCACAGTCTTGGTAATGATGCCTTCAATTACTTTATTTGTGGACTCTACTTAACCATTTGCTTGTGGATGATAAGGAGTGGATTTTCTATGCTTGACCTTTTACTCTTCCATCAGCTTCTCCATCATTCTGTATGTGAATTGACTTCCCTGATCTGTCACAATTCCTCTTGGAACACCAAAGCAAGTAAAAATATCCTCATAAAGAAAATTAACTACTATATTTTCAGTAGCAGAAAATAATGCTTTGGCTTCTACCCATTTAGTGACATAATCAATACATACCAATATATACTTTTTCTGCTTGGATGGAGGATTAATTAGGTCCAATAAAGTCTAAAGCCCATTTTTCAAAGGGTTCAATGAGTACCTGAGGTTTTAATGGCATCTCATTTGAGGAGGTAGGTTTCCCTAACCTTTGGCAGCTGTCACACCTTTTGACATATTGTGTTGCATCTTTGAAGAGGGATGGACAATAATATCCTAAAGAAAGGATTTTATAAGCTATCGTCTTGTCAGAAAAGTGTCCACCACATGGTTCATCATGACATGCTTTGAGAATATCAGGCATTTCATCTTCCTTGACACATCTTCTGATCACAAAATCTGGCCCTATTTTAAACAATTCGTTAGAAATCCATGAATATCTTGAACTATCATGAATAATCTTTCTTCTTTCACTAGGAAATAAATGTGGAGGTAGTTTCCCTGTAACCAAATAGTTAGCCATATCTGCAAACCAAGGAGTTATTGCAAATAAGTATTCATCAGGAAACTTATACTCTACAAGAGAGTCCTCTTTGATATTATGAATCCTAGACAAGAAATCAGCAACTGTGTTTTGTTTCCCAGGTCTATCTAACACAGTAATATTGAATTCCTATAAAAGTAGGAGCCATCTTGTAACTCTGCCATTAGTAATAGGTTTGCTCATCAGATATCTAATTGCAGAATGATCAGTATGAATAAAATTTTCATAGCCTGTTATATAATGTCTGAACTTATTAATTGCATGAACAACAGCTAAGAACTCTTTTTCAGTCACAGTATAATTCAACTCAATGGGAGTAAAATTTTTACTGGTATAGTAAATGGTATAAGGAACCAAGTCTTTTTGTCCCAATACAGCTCCTAGAGCTGTATCTAAAGCATCTATAGAAATATGGAAAGGAAGTTTCCAATTTGGTCCTCTCAAGATAGGTGCTTCAGATATTCTTGTTTTCAAAGCTTCAAATGTTGATTGGCAATCAAGACTCCACTTGAATTCACAGTCTTTTGTAAGCAGTTTGAAGAGTGGAGATGCTATTTTGGTAAAGTTTTTTATAAATCTTCTGTAATATACAGTAAATCCTAGAAAACTTCTAACATCTTTTTGATAATTGGGAATAGGTAACTTGGAGATGACTTCAACTTTGTATTTGTCTACTTTAATCCCATCCCCTGAAATTTGATGTCCCAAAACAATACCTTCAGTAAACATCATAAAGAATTTTTCATGGCTTAATGAAAGGTTTGTTCCTTTACATCTTATAAGGACTTTCCAAATTTTCCAAGGCTTCTTCAAATTTATTACCATAGACTATAAAATCATCCATATATACCTCTACACAATCATGGATTAGATCAGAAAAAATTCCTAGTACTGCTCTTTGGAATGTTGAAGGTGCATTGCATAATCCAAAAGGAAGCACTCGGTAGCCAAAAGTTCCCTATGGACAAGTGAATGTGGTTTTAACCTGATCTTCAGGTGCTACCTGAATTTGATTATAACCACTAAAACCATCCATAAATGAAAAGTACTTTTTGCCTACAAATGTATCTAATACTTGTTCGATAAATGGCAAAGGAAAGTGATCCTTCAAGGTTGCTTTATTCAATTCCATGTAATCAATGCACGCCCTCCATTTACCATTCTTTTTGGGTACTATCACCAAGGGAGAAACCCATCGGCTATCTGAGGTTGGGTAAATGAAGTTCACATTGAGTAATTTTTGGAGCTCTTCTTTCACAATCTCCCTAAGATTTGGATTCATCCTTCTCTGAGGTTGTCTAATTGGTCTGATGTTTTCCTCAATATAGCTATGATGGATGCCATATCATTATACTCCCATGCAAATGCAGCAGAATGTTTTTGTAATATTTTGGTTAGCTCTTCTTGTTGTAAATTTTCCAAGTTTTTGTTAATATTCAATGTTTTACCTGGAAAAATTTCAACTTCAGAACTACGAAACTCTTCCATAGAGTAGAGAGACATTTTCCTTGATAACAAGTATTCATTATTAGAATGTAACTGAAATTGTGTGTGATCATATTCTGAAGATGTTTCAAAGTTTTCTAATGTGTTCAGAATTTGACTATATTCACTAACCTCAGAGAGAGTAAAGACAGATTCTATAGCATATTCATCATCAACCCATTCATTTTCTCCTACTTTTGGAATTTCTTTTGCTGGGGGATACAAAGTAAATTTCTTTGTTGAACTACCATCAGTAATGTACATGTTACCAGATCTACAACTAATAAAAGCATCAATGGTGGCTAGCCAAGGTCTTCCTAAAATGAGTGGGTGTCCTCCTAGATTATTCTTGGGAGTCAAAATCATGAAATCCACTAGATATTCTCAAGAATCTAAGGAGACTGAGATATCTTCTAGTACACCATCTGGTTTGATTACCGATCTATCTGCAAGTTGTATTAAGGTAGGTGCGAAAAGAATATTAGGAAGTTTAAGTTGTTCCATATTCTATCTACTCATAATGTCTATAGCAGCCCCTAAGTCAATCAATGTATTTGGAATTTCTATTCCATTTATGTGTGTCTTGACAATTGGACTACCTAGACCCACATATTTCTGCATGGTAATCTTTCCCATCATGATATCTGCTATTTTTCCTACCAGGTGGATTCTTTTTGTGTCTCTTGGTTTCCTACTTGGTCTTTTGATACTCAACTCCTTTATTGTTTTTGCTAGAATAGGAATCTCTCTAATGGCTTCTAGCAAGGGAATCTTGATACAGACATTCCTTAATTCATCTAGGAAATCATAGTCAGGCAACAAGATTTGTTTTTCCACCCCCTATCAATTTTTAATCTCTCGGGAAAAAGAGGTGTGGATGTTGATACAGGTTGCTCAACTATAGGAGTTGTGGGGGTTGACTCTTTTTGTTTTTCTTTTTTAATGGTTGGGTTTTGAAGGGATGCTTCTTTAAAACTTTTATTGACCTTCAGAGAATCCTCCTCAGAAGCATCTTGCTCTTGAACATCTATAGAAGGCTTTTCCTTTTCTACAATCCTACCAGATCTAGGTTGAACATCATTAAGATCTAGAGGAACAATCATGTAGGTAGGAAATTGTTGTCCTTCTACCATGTAAGCATTCTGAGGGTTTTTGTTGATGGGATTTGGTAATGGTTGGGCTCGTAGTTGATTTGGCTTCTGTTGAAATGGAAGCAAGAGTTGAGGATTTTGATTTTGTTGAGGAGGTTGTTTTTGTGGAAATGGCAATGAAAGTTGTGGGCTTTGATTTGGAAGTTGTGGATTTTGTTGTTGGTTTTGTGGGGGAGGATAGCCCTGATAAGATGGAGGATATTGATAACATTGAGCAAATCTCCCATAAGGATTTTGTACCCCTTGTGCCCATGATTGAGATTGATACTGATTTTGAGGTTGAGGCCAAGGTAGCCAAGAATTCCAATTTGGTGGGGGCTGAAAATTCATTAGATTGTTAAATCCTTGATTTTGTTGCCCTTGCCAAGGTCTTCTTGAAACAAATCAAAGATATTCGACAAAATTCGGGTCCTCCTAAAAGACAACTTTAAGCCCTAGGATTGAAGGACAATCCTTGGTCTCATGACTTTCTGAGAAAATCATGCATGTTTCTACAACTTTTGCATCTAAGGGACATTCTCTTAGAGCATGTTTCTTTCTACATTTTGGGAAAAAGATGGCTAATGCATCAGCTTTTGTTTTCTGCTTGTTTTGAATTTTGAGGGTGTCTAGTTGTTCACTAAGGCTCCCTAGAATGTTAGTTTTGAACTCATCAAGCATATTGCCAATCTCTTCCCTACTTATTGTCCCAGTTGCAGATTTGTTTGCTCTGATAAGAGAAGGATCTCTAGGCCCTTTTCCAGTTTTAGATTTTCCCCTTGAGAGATGGACACATAGTTCTGCTATGTCATTTAGTGGAAGTTGAGAGATGTCTCCCTTCCCCATCATGTTTAAAATATCTATCCATTCATCTCTAATGGCTTTCAATAAAAGGGCTTTCAAGGTTTCCTCGTATAAATTGTTCATTTTTTCTCTCTTTAAGTTTTATTGAAATCTCTCAAGTAAATCCTCTAGGTTCTCATCTTCTTTTTGCATCATTTTGAATACCTCATCCTTATGATTAGTAGGCATACAATAATCTAGATATCTATCGAAAAATGCCTGCCTCATATCATTCCAAGTCCTAATATATTGAGTAACTAATCCCATAAACCATTTCAGAGTAGCCCCTTTCAATGTTGAAGGGAACAATTTGAGTTTTTGAGAGTCTTCTAAATAGTCATAGGTTCGGCATAAGACTTCAAACTCAAATAGAAATGTTTCAGGATCCTCACTTCGCAATCCATAAAATTTTGGGAGGATAGATGGTGAAATGTTTTTCATTGTTGTATGGGTTTCCTCATCTACTATAGGGAATCCAAATGAGTTATCTCCTTCCCTATGTCCCCCATTATTACCTCTACCTCCTCCATTGTTACCTCTACCACCTCCATTATTTTCTCTACCTCTACCTCTACCCCTTCCACCAAATAGTGAAAATTTTCCATCTTGTTCTTCTTCTGCCATGATAGTTTTCTCAGAATCTTCTGGCTCTTCTATTAATGGCTGATGAGAGAGAGTTTCTACCTCCTCTTCTTCTCTAGGTAATTCTACTTCTTCCACTGCAATAGGCTCCCCTATGGAGGTGAAGAAGGGTTCTTCTCCTAGGTCAGATTTAGTAGATGGAGTGGGATAATCTTCTAATTCAGTAGCTGCCCCTTAAATTCCAGGAATCCTAAGGCTGGGAGTATGAGTCTGGGATGGAGGTGTATCTTTTCTATTCCTTGAAGTAGTTGGAGTCATAAAAATCAAACTTTTGCCCCTAGCTATAAACCTTCCCCTAGAATTTCTTTCTCTATGCATGTCATTTTTTTTATTTTTGATGATTTTTGATTGGGCTAATAATCCTTTTTCTGATCTTCCAGATCACACTAGGTGCAAGAAGAGAGCATACTCAAGAAATTATTGAACTAATAATTCTCTTTTCTGATCCTCCAGATCACATTAAGTGCAAGAGGAGAGCATACTTCAAGAAATTATTAATTTTTCCCCTTATTTTTTTAAAGTAAGAGGTAGGCTACCTAGTTACACTTCCCCGACAACGGCGCCAAAATGTTTAGTCAATTTAGTGTGTCCTAAATTGCTACATAAGTTATCAATCTGGGAGTCGTAAACTGATGAAGTGTAGTGCACTGTATGTGCTAGACAACTCTTTTCTTACCTCACTGTTTTCAGTTTTTATCTTGTTTTGGGGTTTTGTTCTTGTTGGTCTCCTGAAGTGTTCTTAATGCAATGGAAATCCTAGTCTAAAGTTTTAAGAATACTTTTAAAGATCAAGTGTGGTTGTAGAATTGAAGAAAAGATTATGCTTCTTATGATAATTTCCAAACTTATAACTTCAAATGTCTCAAAACATGTTGTCTACAAAATCAGAATTTGAACAAGAGTGTAAACATGCAGCTAAATAAATTAAGCTAAAAATGAAGTACTGAAAATGAGGTTACTATCTCTGCTATCCATCCTAATTACATAATTGAAATCTAATAAATTGTTGTACTCAAAACCAAAAAGTAAAGACACTGGAAACTAGTCAATGATTTCACCCATAATCACAATATTTCATCAATTAACCTCTAAAATGGGGTTAAGCTAAATAATCCAGAAATATCATCATATGGCATGAAAGAATGACATTTAAATTATCTAATTTGCACTTTAATGAAAGCAAAGTCAATTAGTTCATCTATAATCACAATATTTCGTCAATTAACTTCTAAAACGGGGTTAAGCTAAAGACTCCAGAAATATCATCATATAGCATGAAAGAACTGACATCTAGACTATCTACTTGCAGACTAATGAAAGCAAAATCAATTACTTCACTTATAATCACAATAGCTCGCCAATTAACTTCTAAAACGGGGTTAAGCTAAAAGCTCCGGAGATATCATCATATAGCATGAAGAACTGATATCTAAACTATCTTAAGCAGTAAACAAATCTCACTAAATAAAAGCATAACAACTAGAACTGAAAACTAAAGTTCAGCAGAGGAAGCAAGTCTCAGATCACCACTTGATGCAAAAACTACATTAAGGAGCCTGAGCATAACCAGACTTAAAGACCTATTCTAAAGTGCACTGATCAGTGTTAGTAAAGAATGTAACAAGTTGCAAAAACATGTACATGATTAGAATGATTAAAACCATAAGCAAAAGATGAGAAATGTACAGCTCAAATAAGAGAAAATATACATGAAAAACTATACAAAACAAAAGAAGGGACCTCAGCTACGCAGGGGCCCTCTGCACCGCTTTGGACTAACATACTGTCACTTCAAACCACACTTAAACAACCATGTGAAAAACAGAGTTTTGTATTATGAAACAGAGGAATATGTCTCTCAGTTACACAACAGCAAAATAACGTTATATCAACAGTATCAAGAGCTAACTATCTACGTTGCAAACGCTTATAATTATAGAGGAAATGGATAACTGTATCTCAGAGGAATTTCTTCAGCAATAGACCCGTGAACAGGTTAAAATCCAAGGATTCATCCTCTCGGTTGCCATGAGCAGTAAATCTATGCAAGGTGGATGTTGGATTGTGTTATGGAGATGGCCTGCAGGTGGCAAAAACAAATCCATGAGTTCAAGAACGGCTTCGTGCTTATTTTATGTGCAGGAACAGAGTCCTAGTTGACGTAGAACTCTCTGTTGACCACCCTTTGACTGGTATCTTTCCTTATGAATTTGGCTAAGAAAATAGGACCTCATCCATGTGTGGATCATTCCTGAGCTGCCCATGTGTCTCATTCCTCCTACCAACACCTGTAACCTACAGAAAAATGAAAACGGCTACGGAATTGCGAGTTAGCTGTGGAAAGTGGCTACATTCTGTAGCTGATAAACAAAACCTAGATCAAATAGCACACATAATGATATAATTTGAAAATCACTCAAATACACTCCTGAAATTAACATGTAACAACTTTTGATAGCTTAGGAGGCACTGACATGGGAAAATAGAAGAGAAAGGATTTAAGAAAATGCGTGGAAGATTGGTATTTTTGGGGCTTCACATATCTTCGACCCTTTTTGGGTCAACATTGCTCCCACTCTTAGCAATGATGTGTCCTAATATATTTCCTTCAAACACTCTGAAGATGCTCTTTTTTGGATTTAATGAATTCCATACTTGCGACATCACTCAAAATCTACTTCAGATTATGAATATGATCTGATATCTTCTTTGAAAATACAATTACATGATCCAAGTAGACGAATACACTTTATGAAATCAGTCCACAGAATGTGATGTACATGGCCCTATGAAAAGTAGAGCCAACATTAATAATTATGCAAGGCATATGCTTAGAAGCAAAAGTTCCCCACTTTGTCCTAAATGTGGTTTTCAAGTGATCTGATTCTGCTACTAATACTTGATTATATCCATAAAAACCATCTAGCAATGAGAACATTTCCAACCTGGATACCATCTAGATTATCTGCTCCATTGATGGAACGGGGTAATTTTCTTTATCTGAAGCCCGGTTGAGGTTGTGAAAGTAGACACATAGGCATATCTCACTAGACTTCTTCCTAACAGGAATTAGGTTGGAAACCCATCTAGAATGTCAAACTTTAAAAATTATTTAAGTGTCCAACAATTTCCTTAATTCTTTTTGAATGAAGGACTCAATCATTGGATGAAACTTTCTTAATTTTTGTTGGGATGGATTTACCTCTTCATTAATAGGAATAACATGTTGAATGATGTGTGTATCATAAGTCTTAAGATCATTGTACATCCACGCAAATACATCTTAATAATGTTTGAAGAGATTAATAAAAACTTGTCATTCTTGAGGTGAATAACATGTACCGAGGTTAACATACTTCAGATCTTCTTTGGTTCCCAAATTGACTTGTTCATATAATAACGTTGATCTCTGAGTCTTTGTGTTCACTGGTCCTCTGAATTGGTTTTCTAGTTCATAGAGCTTCGCAAGAAATACCACACCCTTGGGCATAGGATTCCCTTTTGATGCTTGATTTGCTTCCTATAAAGCCTTCTTGTGCTTATCTTCTTCAATAATCACATCTTTAAACACATCCGCATTGGCCATAAAGGGAAGTATCTGTTGGTCATCATTAAACATGCAACCATTAGTTACGTTGTCGGGCACAGATGGCTTATAAATAATTTCAATAGAAAAACATCAGTTAGTGGTGATATTCGAGAAACTACATTAGCTAATATACATGAGGCAACATTATGTAATCTAGGAATAGAAATAATATTAAATGATTTTAAAAATTAAATAAGTTTCCATACCTCTTGTTGGTAGTTTTTCAAAGTAGTGAAACACGGTGAATGGTATTCCTTACATGTTAAGTAAAAATATTTGAATCACCAATTACCTTAAGTACTTCTACCTTGAGCTATATGGATTTCTTTAACCCCAAAATGAGTGTTTCATATTTAGTGGTGTTGTTCGTGCACTCGAACTCCAATCAGCATGACAAAATGTACATTTTATTATGAGGTTCAATAAGAATACAACCAGCTGTGGAACTGTCTTCAATCTTAGAACCATCAAAGAATAAGGTCTCGATATCTGTAGTTGTTGAGCTTATTCCTACAATATCAGTATGTACATCTATATTACAAAGTTCATTTGCACCAGTTGGACTGCAAGGAAGGAGCTCCAATAGTGTATCTGATGGTATAGGTGAAGGTTGCACTTGATAACACTCATGGTCAACTTTTAGGAAATAATTTCCGAAAATGATGTCTTCAAATCCAACTAGCTC
Organism: Pinus taeda; assembly: GCA_000404065.3. Lineage (NCBI taxonomy): Eukaryota > Viridiplantae > Streptophyta > Pinopsida > Pinales > Pinaceae > Pinus > Pinus taeda. The sequence goes on from APFE030879083.1 coordinate 243,543, forward strand.
ATTATGTTCCTCAAGTGGTGTCATGGTGTACTTCATATAAGGCTTACTTTCTACTTGAATTTGATTTTTTATGCTCTTATAAGGAAGCCATAAATCTGTCCAGTCTGTTGAGAAATAGCATTGTAGTTTGTTGGACCAATCTCTACTCAGAAGCAAACCATATGCTTCGGGAATTTCCACAATTACAATATTAATGTACTAGTGAACTCTATGGTCTAATGAGAAATGCATAATAACATTATGAAGTTCACCAATTGCCTGTACCAATGATCTATCCATTTGTATGATTCATGGATCAGTATTTTCTCATTTAGTATTAATTTTCTTAGTCATAGATAATGGAATTACATTTACAGATGCATCGGAATCAACAAGACAATTGTGAACATTATAATTAAAAAATTTAAACATTAGAAGGAATGAGGGGCAGAGAGTGTTAAAATTTAAATTAAAAACATTGACTACAAATTCAAGAATGTCATGAGACTTACGGAAAAAAAACTTGAGAAGCAAAAAGTTCACTACTTGATGGAGGTTGTGCTAAAAGTGCTCAGATTAATAGTTGACTTTGTTCTACTATCTTAGCAAGCTCAAAGATTGAAATTTTCGCATGTGCTCTCTTCATATCCTTGAAAATATTATAATCAATACTTTCAATTTTCACAAGCTATGTTGAAGCATCAGGTGGGGTAGATTTGTTAGAAGCTTCAGGAGTGATGTACTTATTCTTATTATTCATGGAAGTCTTCTTAGAAGAGGGAGCACTTATAGACTTATTTTGAAAACTTTGAGCACGATTGGGAGGTGGTAAAATCCTTCTTGACAATTGATTTTTAAGCTCTTATTCAGAAATAGGTCCTTTTATCCTTAGATTATATCGGTCTTTCGTCTCTTGATGAGGCTCTTCACTCGTAATTTGTTCATCAACACTCTGCTTATCAGTGTTATATATTAAATTGAATGTATTAACTAAATTTCTAGCACCTAAACTTTCCTTGGTCACTATAGGTTAATTTGGTTCTTCACTCTGTTCAAACTACTCATCTACTAACAAAGTATCTACGAAGTTAGTAATCATATCATTCATGTTATGGTTCCATTGGGAACATGTCTTCTCTGAATGCTTCTCTTGATGGAAAATGAAATAGTTTTCCATACCCCAACTTTCAACATTGAACAACAAGTTAGAGCTCCTAGCAGACTGAGCTAGTTGGTTATTGTTTCTTTTCAAGAAAAGTGGATTAAAATACTTATTGTTGGTAGATGCAACACTTGACCTTCTCTTTAATTCAGATACTTCATTAGTGATCGACTTTAAAGACTTGGCCAAGGTTTCCATATCAAATTGATCTTTCTCTTTGTATTTAGTAGAAGAGGCTTGAGTTTTATTACCGATGCCTTTGGAGTCTTTAAAATCTTCAAGATCTTCAATGGCTCTAATAGGACGCAAGTCTTTTTCAACAGTTATCGTTTATGCAAAGTTTAAATCCAATGAATCATTTGCATCTCTTTTAATGAACACAGAGATATTTGTAGGCAAGGTGATTGTATAATAATATTTTGTGATTGAATTGTGTGGTTGAACATATGTGTGAAACTTATTCAATAAACAGGTAAATCTTTGATTGGAATCCTTCACTTTTTCTTCACCCGCCATCTTAAGATTCATGAGCTATTTTAACAACATGGTGAGACTCTTATCCTCAACAAATTTATCCAAAAACAAGTTCTTGAACTCCCTCCAACTGTGGATTGAATTAGGTGCAAGATTGTGATACCATACTAATGCTTTACCTTCTAGAGTGTACGGGAAAATTCTACAAGAAACATCATCAAAACGTACCTCAATCATTTAAAAATGGATCTAAAAGTCATAAATATGGTCCTCTACTTTCTTCTTCTTATCTAGATCATACTTTGAAAGATGTTTTTCTGAGTGTTTATGCATACGATGTAAATTTCCCAGAAGAGCAAGTGGCCAGTGGGCCATCCAATCCAGTTGTTCATCAGCCATGTATTCTTCCTTATCCTCTTCTCCTTGTGAATCTAAAGAGTCTTATCCCTCACCATTCAATTCTTTGTTATAATTTAAATGTTCTCCTTGTCCCAGTTGTTCTTCATTAGAAAATTTAAAGTCTTCCCCTTCACCATCTACATCTTCCTCAATAGGTGGAATTTCCCATTGTTGATTTATTCTTTCAGAAGAATCAGTAAACTCTTCAAAGTTTGCAAGAACCAAATTTTTCACCGAATAAACTAATACACCACTTCGAGTTATTTCTTTCTTTATTGGCTTATGAGGTATAATAGTAGCAATGAGGAGTAAATCGATAGCTCTTGCAAAATGATCATTAATAGGTTGGATTGTTTGCAGTTGATCGTAATTAATTTCAAAAGCGTGTTCTGAAATTTTATGAGAGAACTCCCATACCTCAAGAACGTGATTTGGAGTTGAAATAAAAATGTCACTGCCTTGCATGGATGGTTGGTTGTTTGGATGAAGTGAATTGTTAGCCATATAAATATTTCCCTCCTTCTAGCACCAGAATGTTGACGGTGTTGGACCCACTAACATATAAGGGATATCGCCAATATGAAGTCCCAATTAGACCTCACATTGTTTAGTATAAGAGTCCCATCCAGAAATATGGCTTGGCTTCCATTTAATTAAATATTTTTCTTGGCTGCAATTGTTAGCATAAGGGAGCAATGCACATGTGCTTTTGAATGAGAAAGTAAGTATGCCTGATGAAATTTTCAATTGTAATATGTATCAAGGTTCTTTCACCGGGAGGAAAAAAAAGTGATCCTTTAGAAGAGAAGTATTAGTTCTAATCTAATAAAGACACACACGCATGCACATGAAAGAATCGTTAGTCATCAAGTGAAATAGTTCACATAGTTACAACGATCATGAAAGCAAGTATAAAATATATTCAATGAGATGAGAACTAAAGCCACTGAAATAGTTCAATTTATTTAGTACATATGAATGCCAACATATACTCAAAACATCCAAAGATAGTATCAAAAAATTGATGATATATGCATGAAAATTTGTTGCCTCAATGACCTTCAAATATTAAGTGAAATCTCTAAGATACATTGATACAATGAACACCATGTTGTGCAGTGGGCATTGCTTGGATGGCTAGTGGTAGCAAATGTTTTGGTATTGATGTCAAAAGTCATGCTAGGAGATGTTTTGGACATTTGAAGTTGCTCTAATTTCTAGTAACAGTAAGAGTACTAGCATTAATGTTGTTGAGCTCTCTTGTATAGAATCATCACAGTAGCATGCTTATTGGAGAATCCATAAAATGGTGACTATCATGGTTGGTACTCCCAAACTTTGGAGGCATTTCTCCCCCATGTGTTTAGCGCAAATTCTCTTGGTTATGGCATAGTCGAATAATTTTCTGGAGAATATTTCTAATGGTATGTTGAAGTCTAGAAAAGGTCGTCTCAATCAAGAATTACAGTCAGCTGAAATTTACAGACAAAAAATCTCATTTAACACATATTTCATTAAATTTGGAACTATTTTATTACAAGGCCTTCAACAACATTTACTCTTTTGTAAATCACCATATTAACTTGATTCAACATTAAAATAATTTTAGTAATCTCAAACCAATTAGAGATCGTGAATAGGTCAAACATGGGGTTGTTATGTACAATAGTATCAATACACAATAGGAGTGTGAAACCAAAAATAAATTAAATTTATAAACTTATATGAATACATATAGCTAAATTACCCGGATGCGGGTGTTCAAAACTCATTGAATAGGAATTAAAAGCATGCCACACGGAGAGGATAGCGGGCAGCTGAACAGGAAGGAGATGAAAGGTTATAAGTCGTCGAAATTGAAATGCATTCATTGTCATTCAATGCAACTGCTGACCCAAGGCAAGCGCTGTTGTAATTACAGGATGGAGGATCGCTCTACCAGAACATTCTCCCCGGTTCAGATTTGGTTGCAAGCTGAGAGCGTGAGGGCTGGTCTGTGGAGGAATGAGGAAGGTGGTTATGGTAAGAATGTAGTTACGATCTCTCAGAATGTAGCGGTTGGGACTGAAATAGGGATTCACTCAGTGGAGGAGCCGCATTGTGGTTGCAACGTTTTCCCGGTTGACGAATCCAGCTTTCTCAAAATTGTGGCTGTTTGGGAGTCTTTCTGGGTGCTAACCAGTCTTCAGGCCAATTCAAGGCAACCATTGACTTCAAGTTTTCTCGCCTCTGATCAGAGTAATCACATGGCCCCTCGCTTAAGGGCCACTCCTCGGCGTGGGCGTAATTATGGGCAACGAGGAGGTTCTGGAGGGAGAGGCAGTCATAGCCCTCGCCGTGTTTCGCCTCTCGCCTTTGCGTCGCCCCCTTCGACTAGATCTGACGATTCTGGACACTCCATCAGTAACACAGTGCAATCAGAAAGGTTCCAATTTCGCCGACGAACAAACAAACCATTGATTTCGGCTCTTGTGACGGTCATCTTCTCGGAAGAAGACGAGGAAGAGGTTAGTCTGAAGGAACCTTCTGAGGAACATTCGCCTTCTCCCTTGAACAAATCCTCGCTGAGCAGGTGGATGGAAGACAGTTCCTATGCTCCATCGTCGCAGAGCAAAATTGAGGACGAGAGAACTTTCTCTCATACAGAGGAGCAGGCAGAGGTGCTTCAGGAAATTCGGAGCATGAAGGACAAGAACAATTTGGATATGGCACAGGAAAAGGAAGAGACACCTCAGGAGATGGAAGATATTAGGAAAACCTATCCCCAGAAGCAAACCATGAACAAAAATCCTGAAAATTTCTTTGCAAACCTGCTATATCCCAAGCTACCACCGGGAATGAAGCTTGAAGATGTCCAGGACGGCGTGGAGATTACCTGGAAGCCCCTTGACGAGGAAACCGGGCAAGGACCAGAAAATTTCAAGTAAATTGCTCTGTTTCGATTGGTCAGTTTTCCTGCTCTGTTTTGGTCTCTTGCTATTCCAGCTTGGTTTCTATGATTCGGCTCTACTTGTGCGGTTAGTATGGTTCGGCGTTCAGCGGCTGGCGATAATTCCAGCAAACAGCGGCAAGTCCACAAATCTTCTTTTGTTTCTCTGCTTATGTCAAGTACTCTGGCAGGTCTTCTGACCTGTAAAATCTTCTCCTACTGCTTTTTAAGTGGCTCTTTGCTACAATTTGTATAAGGTTCCTTACAAACAGTGGAACAGATGATTTTGTTAAAATTTTGAAAGAGAGTTGCCCGGTCACTCTCAGAGGTTCAAACCTCTTGTACATATTTTTTACAATTTTTTTAATATAAAGTAGACTAGTCTTTGCCCAGAAAAAAAATTTAAAATAAAAATT
>APFE030879083.1:264682-286661 GCA_000404065.3 Pinus taeda
TATCTTAATAAAACATGCTTGTGGGGGCAATTCAATTAGCAGTTGTCATGATATGAAGTATTATGTAAAATATGAGATTCAAGATTCAAAACCCCTCTAGGTCAAACCATAAACCATAAAAAACCAACCATTTAGTTGGTATGGCCGAGATCAGGTGCAATACCTTAGTGATTTTTACAGTTTAAAGAACCATGGGTTGCAATTTCTTAGACCATACTAGATAATCCCTTAAGTAATGGACATGTTAACACACACACACAATATTATATGTGTGTGTGCTTGATAGCATGTCATATGTGTGTGTGGTTGCTATATAATATTATATATGTGTGTGGGGTTCCTAGCATGTCTATTACTTAAGGGATTAGTTTGTGGTCTAAGAAATTGTGACCCATGGGTATATAAACCGTCAAAAGCACTTAAGTACTGCCCCTGATATAGATCATACCAACCCTTAACAAGGCTGATATTTTTTATGGTTTCTCCTCTCAACTACCACAAATTTCAAACCTTGACCACCTTACAAAACCAAACCCTCAAAATCTAAAACATTAAAAAAATTACTTAAAAAAAAAACTAACTTTAACCCACTTTTATACACGACCCATAAATAATAAAATATAACAAATATTTATTTATAATAATTTTTCATTTAAAACTATTTTTTCAATAAAACATTACTTTTCTTATACCTTTTATTAATAAATATTATGTCTTTAAAATATTTTTTCTCAATTATAAAAAATATTAAATTCCCCTTCATTACAAATCTAAACTTTTTCTAATTTTAACCATTTATCTTTATTAATCTTATGGTAAAGAATTGGCCATAAAAAAAAATGTAGTTAGGCATTAAAAAAATATATAATTAGGCTATTTTCAAATTTTTATTTTGGATTATTTCTCTATACTATGAGTGGGAATCTTATTAGAATTTTAGGAAATGATCAACCATTGAAATAGTCCTAGAAAAGTGGAAATTACTCTAGGCATAGAGTTCGGAAGGCTTGGAGTAAGAAGATAGCCACATATGTTGGTCAGACAACCCTCAAAAGGTGAGTAGCGGCCGTAGTAGAAAATGATGTATGACTAGAGATACACAAGGTTGCATACGCAAGAGGTACTATGTACGGTTGCAATATTAGGAATTAATTTTAGGCATGGGTGATCCTCGAATCATGAGACCATGCAACTCATCATTTGATGTTACATGATGGACCTATACACCTAAAACTTATGGGTTGAACCTTAATAATAGTGTACTTCACATGAAATTTAACATGGTTATTTATATGTGTGCATTTTGATCTCTCCGTGTATATGTTACGTAGAATCAGAATTTTCTATTTTATAAATATAATAAAATAAATATAATAATTTTTTAATAAAAGCTATAATTTATTTTGGTATCTAGAGAAATTAGAGAAATTGGTAACGGGTTAATCTCATACTTATGTGATACAGATAGGATCTCATATTTCATGTGACATAGATAGGATTGATTTAAATCATTATCATTATAAATTCTAGTGGCATATGTATGTGTTTTTAGCACATAAAATTAAATTAGAGAGACTTGAACACTAGACCTCATACCTGTGTGACCTAGATAGGATCGATTCCAATCGCTATCATTATAAACTCTAGTCGTGTTCGTATGTCTTTTTAGCACATAAATGTAAATTAGAGAGATTTGAACACTAGAATTCCTCACACATAATGCGTCGTTCACATGACCATTTCCTCTTGAATGTCTAGAGGCTTATAAGCATGGAAGTTTGAGGCCAGAGATTCTACTCGCAGTCATGCTTGAGAGCCCCCTAAAGTGTCATGACCACCATTTCCATGTTGGCAAAGAGCTCGCTAATGAGTCATGGTTGTTGGAGGTAGCAAGATGTCACAAAGTCTAACATAGGGATGGGAGGGAAGCTACATGAGATAGTTATGAAAAAGATAGGTCGTGATAACTTTCTAAGCAAGTTGCACTAAGGATGAGCTCAGGGCTAAGCCTTTTCCATAAAAAAAAGTTGCTAAGGGAGGGGGGGAACTAATGAAGTAGACAAAAGGAAACCCACCCAAGAAACCAGATAGGAATGTGAGTGCATGGTGGGCAAGGGAAGCAATAGGAGTAGGTGTCAAAGTGTTAACTAAATCTTGAGCTAGTGGCCAAGGATGAAGAGCATATTGGAGTGAACCCAATTCATGTAGATGAGCAAACAAAAAAAAATCTTGCCAAAGGGCTTCTTCTACACTCCTTGGGAGGCGAGGTCCCATAAATTCACTATGATGTGGTGACAGACATAGGAGGGAGGCAGTGAGAGGTCACATCAAATCCAATAGGATCCATTTAATTCCCATTATAACACCCCCATCAGGTTTCAAAATTCCTAGGTGGTGATTTCTTGGCATTCTTTAAGGGAGTGTATTTTGATGAATAATATTTAATATATAGTGGGAGGTATAAATTTGGAAAGGGTCATCCATATTATAAATATTAAATGCATTATAATGTAATTTGAACCATTTAAATTTAAAATTATGAAATTCTGCCAGCAATTCAAGCGGTTTCTTTCTAAGCCGAGAATGAAAATGGAGCACTACATCTTTGGTTTTGTAGGTCCCATAGAAATCAAGGTATCAGATGAATCATGTTTGGACAGGGGATTGTTTATTACACAGGATTGCATTGTAGGAGATCTAGCTCTGGTGTGTAATCCTATTGTGGACACCATGAAAGAAGGAGAGGCTCTAGACCATATTAGTTTAGGGATGCATCGATTTGATGGCCTTTCCGACATTGAAGTGCAAGAATTACATCATAAATTATTCATTGAGGCTAAACGATCCCCAATTTTATAAAAATGAATATGGGATCTTTTCTATCATTCTAGGTTGGCCCCTGATATACATCTGTATTGGCCTAAGCAATTCCAAGAAAGGAAATCACAACAAGGTGCCACTGAATTACAGGAGGAATGGCCTAATTGGGATCTCTAGTTAGTTGATTCTGTGAGATTATATGCTACAGGTGTGCAGTATCCAAATCAAAACGAACCTTCAGAGGCCAAGATTTTTTGTGGAGTATACCTGCTTCCAGGGTTTATCAACCATTCCTGCATTCCATCTGCATCGAGATTCTACATTGGGAAATCCATGTTCATGATTGCGGTGAGGGATATGAAAGCTGGTGATGAGATCACTTTTCCTTAAATATCTGCAATCCACCCCTTTTCAGAAAGGAAGCGGATGTTTAAAGAATGGGGCATTCATGATTGCTACTATAGCAGATGCAAATTTGAAAGCAACAATGGTACCCAAGATACCATATTCTGTGTTAATAGCTCTGAGAGATTTTGAAATATTGAAGCCTATGGAAAGGAAGTGGTATATCGCCTCGCACCAGCACAAGCTTTTGAGTGTTTCACATCCAAATGAGTAGAATCCATTCGCCAAGAACATGGGTCAATTTTTGATGTGCCAAGTTACTATGTGGACAATTGTAGGAGACTAGAGGTGTTATAGGCAATACAAGCTATGGTGCCCAGACATCCATACTTTATTCAAATGTTGGTGAAGGAAGCATAATTAATTTTCGTTACTAATGAGTCATTGGAGAGCTTAGGGTTCATTGAAAGAATTTTGAATATGGCAAGGAATGCATTCTATTCAATTTATGGAAATCAGCTAGAAGTTGGACTAGTTTTTGGTTTCGAGCAATTTTCTATTTGTAGACATGTCTATACGTAGATGTGCTATTTTTAGTAGATGTGCAAGTTTCCTCCTATTTTTAGGTGTAGATTATGTTGTTAGATATTGCTCTATTTGGATACATGAGAGTGCACAGAAACGTCCTTGCTCCTGCCTCTTATTAATAGTACACGATTGTTATCAATTTCAACCTTGCCACATGTTTCTATTTATCACTAAGCAGATACCACAAATATTAAACATATACTTCCATTGTTCAATGAATTCGAAATGTGCAAGAATAAGAATATCAATCACTGATACAGCCAAAGCTTGATGGCCAAACCATGTCATCAAACTAACAAAATGAGAAATAGATGCTAAAAAGTAATCAAAAACACACAAATTATCAATCATACTCTTAAGCACTAACATTATCACAAACATAGTTTGAATTCAGAATGCAACTTAACAACTTTTCATTACAGTGTCCCTCTAGAGAAGCAAAACACTACATAAAACAACTCTTACAAATACAAAATGATTGGTTCACATGAAACTTGGATACAAACCATGGAAAGAAGTGCAATGACAAGAATCATCATAATAATGTGAAAGAATGTGAAGAATGAACACTTATCACTAACACCCCTTAATTCCCACCTCATTGACTATAACTCCAAGTTGCCTAACCTGAGACTATCGTATTTATCCCACAAAGTCTTTGTAAGGATATCTACAATCTGCAGAAAAATAGGACAATATGGCAGCCTGGCTTCCTTATTTGTCACTTGCTCCTTGATGTAGTGAAAATGTACCTCAATGTGTACTGTGTGTGGTTAATGGTACAAGAATAGGACAATGAGGTGCTCAGTGAGATATCAAAATCTAATAGACAATATAGCAAAGAACATATGGATATGCATGCACATCAGGTTGCTTCTCCTTCTAGCCAGAATCCTGATCACCAACAACCTTGTTTTCATTTTCTGAGTGACATGGGCAAAGAATTCACCGAAGGAAATGATGGCTCAGGTTCTATTTTTGCTAATATTGCTCAAATGTTAAGATTCTTGCTTCCTCGTGTTCAACAATCATGTGCTCACTGGCTTGAACGATGCATTTGAAACAAACATGGATTTGGCCTACTAATCTGTGACTCCACTCACAAAACACATTATTCTTACTATTTAGTGCTCACTGGCTTAAACGATGCATTTGAAACAAACATGGATTTGGCCTACTAATTTGTGACTCCACTCACATAACAAAACCATCATCACTCTTAAATTCAATGAATGCATAGAATTTGAAGGTGAAATTAACTTTCCAATGCATCTATACACATGCAAATTCATTGGCATGCATGATATTTTGTGCTCTTCAAGACAATATATTTATTTCACACAACTTTCTATTTTTAGAAATCACATGCATGCAAATTTGTGGTAAATATCAGTTTTATCTTCGAAGACACTGCTTTTCTAAATTTAGAAGTTCATATTTTTAGCAGGTGCAGTGTGCATGCAAGTGTACAAATTCCATTTCAGGAGGATGAAGCTGTTTTTCTGGTTCTGAGTAATTTTCTATTTGTAGACATGTTTATACGTAGATGTGCTATTTTTAGTAGTTGTGCAAGTTTCCTCCTATTTTTAGGTGCAGATTCTGTTGTTAGATACTGCTCTATTTGGATACATGAGAGTGCATAGAAACATCCTTGCCCCTGCCTCTTATTAATAGTACAAGACTGTTATCAATTTCAACCTTGCCACATATTTCTACTTATCACTGAGCAGATACCACAACTATTAAACATATACTTCTGTTGTTCAATTAATTCAAAATGTGCAAGAATAAGAATATCCATCACTGATACAGCCAAACCATGTCATCAAACTAGAAAAATGAGAAATAGATGCTAAAAAGTAATCAAAAACACACAAATTATCAATCATACTCTTAAGCACTAACATTATCACAAACATAGTTTGAATTCAGAATGCAACTTAACAACTTTTAATTACAGTGTCCCTCTAGAGAAGCAAAACACTACATAAAACAACTCTTACAAATACAAAATGACTAGTTCACATGAAACTTGGATACAAACCAGGGAAAGGAGTACAATGACAAGAATAATCATAATAATGTGAAAGAATGTGAAGAATGAACATTTATCACTCTTAACACCCCTTAATTCCCACCTCATTGACTATAACTCCAAGTTGCCTAACCTAAGACTATCGTATTTATCCCATAAAGTCTTTGTAAGGATATATGCAATCTGTAGAAAAACAGGACAATATGGCAGCTCGGCTTCCTTATTTGTCACCTACTCCTTGATGTAGTGAAAATGTACCTCAATGTGTATTGTGTGTAGTTAATGGTACAAGCATAAGACAATGAGGTGCTCAGTGAGATATCAAAATCTAACAGACAATATAGCAAAGAACATATGGATATACATGCACATCAGGTTGCTTCTCCTTCTGGCCAGAATCCTGATCACCAACAACCTTGTTTTCATTTCTTAAGTGACATGGGCAAGGAATTCACCGAAGGCAGTGATGGCCCAGGTTCTAATTTTGCTAATATTGTTCAAATGTTAAGATTCTTGCTTCCTCGTGTTCAACAATCATGTGCTCACTAGCTTGAACGATGCATTTGAAATAAACATGGATTTGGCCTATTAATCTGTGACTCCACTCACAAAACACATTATTCTTAGTATTTAGTGCTCACTGGCTTGAACGATGCATTTGAAACAAACATGGATTTGGCCTACTAATCTGTGACTCTACTCACATAACAGAACCATCATCACTCTTAAATTCAATGAATGCATAGAATTTGAAGGTGAAATTAACTTTTCAATGCATCTATACACATGTAGATTCATTGGCGTGCATGATATTTTGTGCTCTTCAAGACAATATATTTATTTCACACAACTTTCTATTTTTAGAAATCACATGCATGCAAATTTGTGGGAAATATCAGTTTTATCTTCGAAGACACTGCTTTTTTAAATTTAGAAGTTCATATTTTTAGCAGGTGCAGCGTACATGCAAGTGTACAAATTCCATTTCAGGAGGATGAAGCTGTTTTTCTGGTTCTGAGCAATTTTCTATTTGTATACATGCCTATAGGTAGATGTGTTATTTTTAGTAGCTATGCAAGTTTCCTCCTATTTTTAGGTGCAGATTCTGTTGTTAGATACTGCTCTATTTGGATACATGAGAGTGCACATAAACGTCCTTGCCCCTACCTCTTATTAATAGTACAAGACTGTTATCAATTTCAACCTTGCCACATATTTCTATTTATCATTGAGCAGAACCACAGCTATTAAACATATACTTCCGTTGTTCAATGAATTCGAAATGTGCAAGAATAAGAATATCAATCACTAATACAGCCAAAGCTTGATGGCCAAACCATGTCATAAAACTAGCAAAATGAGAAATAGATGCTAAAAAGTAATAAAAAAACACACAAATGATCAAGCATACTCTTAAGCACTAACATTAGCACAAACATTTGGTGTAGTATAATTTTGTCCGTATAAATAAAAAAATTACAAATTGTTTTTCATCGGAAATTTAGATTAATTTAAAAGAAGAAAGATATGCTTGATGTTTGCATGCAACATCTCTATATGAGCATAGGGTTTCATTCATGATTTAATCAATTTCCTTTTCCAAACCCCATGTTCACAAGTATAAAATCAAGTATTTTAACTTTAAATTGTTTTGGTAGCAATAAAAATAAGTTGGCAGGTATTTAACTATAAATTGGAGGAAATTGCTATTATTTCTTTCAATATGGAGAGAGTTCCCATATCTAGCCAATGAGGGTGTATCTCTTTGACCTATTTGCCGATGATTTTCTTTTAACCATTCCACAAAGTAAAGTGGATCCAGATATACGCTCCAAGAGGATCCAACTTCCAACTTTTAATCTGACTATTTGTTAAATTAAGCTGAAACTTAAACTAGCTCCAAAAACAATTAGCAAAATCAAAACAATCATTGAGCACCTTGTTCACATTCATTTAGTATGATTCTATTCCTACCCACAACTCTGTGAAGTTTAAATTTTATCAATCGGTAAAAGATTACAAAATAGGCTGTCAAAATTGGGCAGTTCTACAAACCATCCAAATACTAACAAAAATCCACTAGCTAAACAAAGAGTCAAACACAAAAACCACGAGTCAAACATTAACCTCTGATGGTCTCAGTATGCTTTTTTTCAGATGAAGGGTCTTAGTGGCCTTACTCTATACGTTTTTTTGTGTAGATGCATCCTTGTCTATATCATAGGCCATCTTTCTAAATACTTGAAATCTGTAGGTAGATAGGCAATGGATTACACACCTCAAAAAAATATGGAGATCAATTAGGAGCGTCCGAGAAGTAGGGTGATCTTCAAGTAAGCATCTAATACCCACTTGGTGGACCTTTCTTTCACTCCTATATTTTATGTCATTGCTCTTATTTATTGATCCCACAACTTGATAGATCAATTAGTAAATATCGTGCTTGTAGCAGTAGCAGTAGCTATTTAGGGTTTGTAAGTGAGGATGAGGATGGAAACTTGGATGACTGGGAGGCTGTAGCTGATGCCCTAAATATTTTTTAGGACTCTTTGAAATTGTCACGAGAAAAGTGAGGGAGGAAATACCCATTGTTTCTCAGTTTCAAACCAAAATTTGTTATTCAATGAAAGCAAAAAACAAGGAAATTCTAAAACCACAGTAGAAAATCAAGTCCGTAATGATTCCAAATCTTGTCTCATTGCCCAGTCTCTCTAAACTGCACAGCTTTCCAGCACAATCTGGGAGGCTATCTGCATGGGTATCAACTAATAGGATTGAACAAAGCAATTAAACCAACCTATATCAACTAAGCAAATTGCAAATAATTATAGCCCAAGATGGACAAATTATGTGTAAAAGTATTTTTCATTAACAGAAAAAGGGAGTATATTAAAAAGACATAGCAGAAATTGTTTAAAAAAAGTGCACAAAGGTAATCAAAATTACAATCAGAAGTAGGAAAAAAATTGTATTTTGCATGAAATCTCACTTCCAAAAGGGAAAAATCTAAACGAGTAAAAATCTGAACCAAAAACTTGTGCTGCTTTTAAATTTGAAGATTTGTTCTTCTGAAAATCAGACAGAATCCAGCATGTAAATATCGTGCTTGTGAATTTGTAAACTTTTGCACCTTATTTCTTTTAAGGATTAGCTGGGTGCATTAATGGACATTAATGGAAGTAAATTTACCAGCTCAGAACTACCATATTTATTAATTCATTAGAGCATGAACTGACTGATGAGATCAGATTAGATATCAGATGGTGGAGTGGGAATCAACACTTAATTTACTAACTACTTTCACCTACTTCAATAGCCTATATTTACTGACAAAATCGTGCATGTAGATAGATATCGTGATTGTGAATTGGTCACATGATATGAATGAAAATTTTGAAATTTTAAAAAATCATGTATATTTTTTATATATGGAAAAAATGGTATTTGGAATGGAATTGTAAGTAAAAGTTCAATATGCATGTAGTGAAAAATATAATTTTTAATTTTTTTATTTATTTTATTTATTTTAAATAATAAATTTAGTAATTATTAAAAGAAAAAAAGAAAGAGATTTTTCCTTATTTCAAATAAGGAATTATTTAAAAATACAGAATTTAGTAATTATTAAAAAAATTAAAAGTAGAGATTTTTTTATTCAAATAAGGTATTTAGGAATTTGTTAACTATTTTATATTTCTATTTTTCTAGCAATATATACTTGTCTCATATAAAACCTCAAGCAATAAGTTTGGTAACACCCTTGAAATAATATTTACTCTCATTTATTAAATATTTTGTATTTCCACTTTTCAACTTCAGTGACAAAGAAATAATAAATCTAGTTAACAATGAGTAAAATCCATCAAAACTATTGCCTAAAGTCATAGTTATTTGATCTATTACAGATGATGAAACTATTTGTGAAATTAAAGATTTCTATGTGACATAGTAATCAAGATCATTTATAGGAATTCTTACCTATAACTATTCATGTGATACATAACTTTGGTTCCATTACAAGAGATATTAAATAATCAGGCCATGTTCATTTTAGCAATGATATAAACAATAAGATGGGATCCTAGTTTCTTCTTTACAAATTCTCATTTTGTATAGTCTAAGAAAAGGTGTTTTACTTGACCTTTGGTATTACTTAAGTTTATATTGTAACTTCTCCCTTATAAATATTTATTTGCTTTTTTTCAAGCACGTGGCAGTCCTTTGCCCACATGTCACCATTATAAAATGGCCTATCAACTTCCACGATAGCTTACCTAGTCAATTAATTTGGCTATTATATCCACTATCGACCACTTGGGAAATATCACATTAGTTTAAAACTTGCTTACTCGGTCTTCACATAACCAAACAATGGGTCATCAATTAACACAGTTACCTTTCCATCATCTACCTTATTCATCTGTCGGATCACTAAGCCCCTATCCCCCCAGGACACTTAATGTTCTATACATACTTACTGTCTCGATACTCGACACCTAACATACAGATGAGCTTGTAGATTGAAGCCCTAATGTCTCAATACTCGATATCTTGAAAGGCCAATGGTCAGGCTATCAAGCGATCGGGCCCTCGGAAGAGGATAAAGAGTGCCATTGATACTAATTAGCTGATATATTAACATCCAAAAGCCCAACATCCACATCATCGCTATATGGTTACCACCTAGACATCACCTCGGTGCCTAGTCAACCTTCCATTGCCATGTCAACATGCCACATCACTTGCCACATTGGTATGCCATGTCATCTAGACCCACATTGGTGCCACATCATAATGAGACGTTAGCATGTCAAATCAACTGCCACACAATTGACATGTGGTATCCCCGAATCCACATCCACTCACCACATCATTACTCTATCGATACCAAGGTTTCTTGTTGGTGACTAGTGTCCTACTTACTAATGTCTACTACCCAATATTGTGACATTTTAATAGGTTGATGTACCAAAAACTAATACATTTCATTAGTGTTGGTTGACCTCGAGGTGTCCTTAATACAGTTAGCCCGACATTTGACCTCTCAATGGACTATAGTCCCCAACCATCAAGTGAGAGTCCTTGAACCCTCTATCTCCATGAGCTAACGGATAATGTAGGGTGATATGCTAATATCGAGGACATGTTTGACATGGCATCTAGGTTAGTTGGGGATTTTTGCACAATTAGGTGATGGGGAGCACTATTTTCCATCATTATAAACCATAGGAATATAGATGGTGTATGGGTGTTAATGTGAGGATAATTTTTCCCCACAAGGATGGCTTTGTTTGGGGCCTTGGACATCATCTAAGGAGAAACACCATTATCATCCTAGGTCCTAGTACGAGTGGTTTTTAAGGCTTAGTAATAATACAAACTATGCACACGGTAGAAAACCACCTCCCAATGCCTCTAAGGTGAATAGTTGGCCTAGTGGTGCTCATGGAGACCATCTAAGGGATGGTTCTTAGGCCCTTGAACATTTTTCAAGGATGAAAACTAGTCCCTGAGGGCCCAAAAGAGGTCTAAGATAATGTTCATGGTCCATGTATAAGCTCCCAAGCCATTTCAATATAACACCTACAAAGAAAATATTTTCCCAACGTATGTTGTATGGACAATGTTTATTTCCCTTTAGTGGTTAATTCCTATTGAAAAGTGTTTGAAATTTTTCATGTTATATGTTGATGCCTATTGCTACACTTTTCATCTTTCAATATCTATTCTTCTAGCAATATATACTTGTCTCATATACAACCTCAAGCAATACGCTTGGTAACACCCTTGAAATAATATTTACTCATTTATTAAATATTTTGTATTTCCACTTTTCAACTTTAGTCACAAATAAATAATAAATCTAGTTAACAATGAGTAAAATCCATCAAAAGTGTTGCCATAACAACAAAATTTGGTTGTACAAGATTCTCCACCTCCTCCTAGGGGTAATGTGGGGAAATGGTAATATGGTCCTAATAACAATGCGTAGGTCCTCATGTTAATTCTCACATTTATTTTACCACAAGAGAAAAATCAGATGACCCTCTTGAGTCAAGTTCTACTTCTAAGGACTTGACCACCCCTCTCGCTTCCACTAGATCTCTCACATCAGATAAGCCTATGGAATTGCTATATCACCCACCTAACGGTGTAGTCCAAAAGTTAACAAACAATCTCGATGCGCAGGCTTCCCAACATTATAGTATTATTGAAGAGTTAGTCGAAGCATCATGTTTCATGTCTTCCTTACAGGATTTTCAGTCCTGCCTCATGTAGTGCAAATCCTTATTGACTACTATTGGAGGGGTAAATCCCTTGGAATATGACTAGGATCATTTTACCACATGGGTTATCACTCTGCCTATTGAACATGACTTCCTAATGATGAATCTCTTTCTAAAAAATTCATCATGGAGGTCATGGATTCACCTATCGACAATCCTAGGGAGATTATGCGTCTTGATACCTATAGTCTCCCCAAATGGGAAAAAGTAGAGATTGGTAAACTAAATCTCGAATTAACCTAGGGGGCATTTTCTCAGCCATCCTTGGAAGTGTCACCCTTGGACCAAGTAACGTTTTCGGTTTCTAATGTTGAACTTTCTAGTGAATTGTCCAACACACATCCATCATTCAATGAGTTTCTTGTAACCCCTTTATGTCTTCATAGTCCTTGTCATGGAGCCATAGTAGCTCACAAGACCACTCTTTTTTTATGTCCTCTAGTTATTCCTAATAACACTATGATTCTCAGTTTTCCTTATTATCATCAATCATTAGGAGTCTCATAGTTAAAATTTGTATGGCATGGCCCCATCATGGCACACCATATAGTACCTCAACTCCTCCATGAGTTCATGTACGGGAATCCTTTTCTTGTGTCCAAAATAGGCACATATTGACATGATTATTTTGATTGAGTTGTGATTGTACCTTGTACATAGAAGTGTGTGTGTTGTTTTGTATCCTTTTGGTTTGATGTGTGATGTGAGAACTTTTCTACTATATAATTTTTGAGAAAAAATACCAAAAAATTCTAGGGAATGAAATATTCTAGAAAAAATATATGGATGTTGGTTAGAAATGACTAATCTGATGCTTTGAACGCCAAAAAATACACTAAGTATGGACGTTGGTTAGAAAAGACTAATCTGACACTCTCAATGCCAAACAATACACTAAGAACGAATGGAGGAGACATATTCCTAGTGTTGAACCAATGTTTGTGCTGCAGCAAGTTCAAAATGAAGGGCCCAATATATGCAAAAGGGTAAAAAACATAATGATGACTACAAATAAATATAAGGAGGGAAATTGGTTTATAACACTTCATATTATTTTCTTATGCCATACATAATACACTAGGATTATATTTAAATTTTAAATTAATATTAAGTATAAAATTTATTAAATTGCATAATAATTGATAAATTCAAAATTTGTCTTCTAAATTAATATATGTGATGAGTCTCCCATAAGGTTTTTCTAACCACTCCTAGGCACATAAAGGCTATATTGAACCTAATTTTGTTCACTTAATAATACTTTCCTAGCTTAATGAGTTCTTAGGAGAGTCCAAGATATTTTTCATACTTTATGTGCCTAACATGACTATTGTGTAATATTTGAATGGATTTTACACAAATTTCAAGGAGAATCATATAGAGATATTTGTGGGCCCTACTACCTTCTACAAAATAAACCCAACACAACTTCCTAAGGATAGTAAATCCTCCTTACTATTGCTACATGGTGATCCAGGAAACAAGATGTAGGTTTTTATTGATTTTTGGAGGGAAAGCAGTTCTCCACTCAAGGAGTTTTCCTCCTATCCACTTGTACAAACAATAGGCTTGGGTAGCATAATAGGATTAGAAGAAAATCATAGGAAAGCATGTGAATAATACGAGAGGTTTAGATTCTAAGCATTTTTTGTAACTTTGTCATGTACAAACAACATTTTTGCTAATCGAAGTGTTATTTGATTTTAGCTCTTAGTTTAGCTTTCTTCTAAGGTTTTTAAGTTTCCTTGTGTTAAGGCCCAACCTAGGTGGTCAATATCCCTCTTGTATCATTTCTGTTCACACATTTGTTTATGTCTACAAAATATTTATGAACATTACTTTCATGCATGTTTATTTAGATAGTTTATGAGCAATTATTTCTTGCAAATTATCTTAACATTTGTTGATGATAGTTTTGTCATTGGTACATTAGTTATATAGAATTTTTACTTTGAATTTAGTTCATTTCCATTATTATTTTTAATTTTTTGTTCATTATGTATTATTCATTGTTTCTTACACTCTACTCTATTTTGCAACTACAAGAAACACTACAACCTTGCATTTTGTTAGATTAACCCTACCACAAGTTGTTTTGATGCATTGGATAGGTGCACTTTTCAATTTTCCAACTTCTCCTTAGCATCATTTCCATCCAATATCACGTTTAGCATATTCACCTTCACATTACATTGTTTCTTGTAGAAAAATAAGGACACTTGTAACAGTTTGCAACCCGACTTCTAAGCTTACCCAAATTCACACGAAACACATGATTTTACTTAATGCTCTATACATACTTATTGTCTCAATACTTGACACCTAACATACAGACAAGCTTGTAGATTGAAGCCCTAATTTCTTAATACCTGATATCTTGAAAGGCCAATGGTCGAGCTATCAAGCCACCGAGCCCTCAGGAAGAGGCTAAAGAGTGTCATTGATACTAATTAGTTGATATCTTAACATCCAAAAGCCCAACATCCACGTCGTCGCTATATGGTTACCACCTATACATCACCTCAATGCCAAGTCAGTCAACATGCCACATTACTTGCCACATTGGTATTCCATGTCATCTAGACCCACATTGGTGCCACATCATAATGAGACGTTAGCATGTCAAATAAACTACCACACAATTGACATGCGGTATCCCCGGGTCCACATCCATTCACCACATCATTACTCTATCGTTATCAAGGTTTCTTGTTGGTGACTAGTGTCCTACTTACTAATGTCTACTACCCAATATTGTGACATTTTGATAGGTCGATGTACGAACAACTAATACATTGCATTAGTGTTGGTTGACCTTGAGGTGTCCTTAATACAGTTAGCCCGACATTTGACCTCTTGATGGACTATAGTCCCCAACCATCTAATGAGAGTCCTTGAACCCTCTATCTCCATGAGCTAATGGAAAATGTAGGATAATATGTTAATATCGATGACATCTAACCTAGACTAGGTTAGTTGGGGCTTTTTGCACAATTAGGTGATGAGGAGCACTATTTGCCATCATTATAAACCATAGGTATATAAATGTTGTATGGGTGTTAATGTGAGGATTTGCCCAACAAGGATGACTTTTGTTGGGGCCTTGGACATCATCTAAGAAGAAGCACCATTATCATCCTAGGGCCTACGAATGGTTTTTAAGGTTTAGCAATAATATAATCTATGCACATTGTACAAAACCACCTCCCGGTGCCTCTAAGGTGAATAGTTTATAGGATGCAAATGTGTGTTTATATAATTTATAGGACGCACATGTTAGTTAATATTATATGGTTTGTATTAATAAAATAAAAGTGCCAATTAATATAACTGTTGGCAAATGAAAATTAAAAAATTATTATGATGAAGACTTTTCAAACATTTTTGTGAGAAAATTTAAAATTTTATGGGAAAATTTAAAATTTTGTGGGAAAATTCAATTAATAGAACTGTTGGCAAATGAACCTTTAAAAAAATATTATGAAGAAGACTTTTCAAACATTTCTGTGAGAAAATTTAAAATTTTGTGGGAAAATTTAAAATTTCGCTTATCTCCTTGGTTAGGCTTGGCTCGAATCGGCTGTTCTTATCTCCTTGGCTCGAAGTCCCACCGCCTTAGCATT
This sequence comes from Pinus taeda, assembly GCA_000404065.3. NCBI lineage: Eukaryota > Viridiplantae > Streptophyta > Pinopsida > Pinales > Pinaceae > Pinus > Pinus taeda. Next base: position 280,381 of record APFE030879083.1, read on the forward strand.
CTCTTCCAATGATTGATTAAGGTGTCACTGTCAAGGTTCACACCCAAGAGGAAAGCTTATTTTCTGAACCAGCTGGCTTATATTATTATATGATATTTGGCAATTTGGGCTCTAAATATTTGGTATTCAATGATTTGGGAAACTTTTGAGCAGACAAATCAGTGTGCTTTGAGGAGCAATAGCCAAGATACGTTCACCAACTCTGCATTTACTGCTATTTTTTCTGTGAGACCAATCTTCCATAGTTTTTGCCTAAAACAGGTATGTGTTTTAGCTTTCTGTTTGTTTTCTTAAAAAATAGCTCTTTGAAGATAGGGTGTAGAAACTGCAGGAAAAATTTTCATGTATGTTTTAGCTTCTGGATCCTCTCCAATGCCATTCACGCCTCCTTTGTAGCCTCCTCTACATCCACCTCACGCATCTCCTTAGTTGTTCTTGGGGTCACCTCCTCAACTCAAAATTATTTTCTTTTGAATCATTTTTCGATTGTATGGAGAGCGCAACAGTTGTTCCTGGGGTTTTCGATTGTATGGAGGGCACAAAATTTGGTCCTGGGGTCACCTCCTCAGCTCGAAAATAATTTCTTTTGAATCATTTTTCCATTGTATGGAGGGCATAACAGTTTTCATTAGTATTAGTATTTGGAGGGAATTTCTCTGCCGAGGCATACCATCCCACTTGCTTTGGTTATCAAAGAGTTTTCCCTGATCAGTTCCTGCCCTGCAATCATCTTTGACATTGCTTGCATGCCCATCATAACTGAAAATGAGCGGATAAATTCAAAGGAACCTCCACTTCCCCTGAATTGCTTTTGTTGTTTGCACATAAAATTGAAGGTTTGAGGAGATGATTGATCAAGAGGGGGCACATGTACGCATAGTGTCGATTTTAGTGGATATTAAGGAGGGGACCCTCCACTCTGATTTTTTTGTAAAGTTATGATTATGCTTAGGGCATATCATATGAATCATTAGGGTAGAGGGATCCTTTGGGTAAAAAACTTGACAAATTAGATCTCTTTTGTGGAGAGTAGAGTGAAGGTTAGCCATTTCGTTTGTGGATGAGGAATATTTGTGATCGCACACATAGACATTTGAATTGCAGAGATGGAAGTAGAAGAGACAGGGACCATCGCAGAACGAGGAAAGTATAAAATAGAGAGTGGATTATTTCCCTTAGTTTTGTCATGTCGATGCTTTGGAAAGAAAGGAAAAAACAAATATTTAAGCAAAATAAAGAAAGGACGAAGTCACGGTCTACATCAAAGTGCAACATGGGGGTTACATTACTCCTACTCAAACTCACAATGAAATGTTGAGGTGCCAAGTTACCATGAAAGTCTACATCTCCCTTACTTTCAGTGTCTGTGAAAATAGGATTAGTTTATTGAACTGTATTTCTGTGACCTCAAAAGTGTTTTCAGGATTTAAATTATCAGCAAGGAAAGCATGATCTTCATCATACTTTTCATATGGTTGGTATTCTTCCCCTACCTTTGCATGTTGTATATGTACTTGTATGTTTCTTTGGAAGAGATTTCTCCTCCATGAGAAAGACCGCCCCAAGAATGCCTATCTGCCCTCTTAGACAGAGAAATATCTGCGTGATAGAGATGAGATCTGTAATTTTCCCATTTGACATTGAGCTCCATCAGAAGAGCCAAATTTTTAGCATGTGGCCAACTAGAAAGGAGGAAATGAAAGATTGTTGGCAACCAATATCAGCAAGAGTGAACAGCTCATGCCCGTGAAGAAACTAGATGATTGGAGGAGGAAGAATGTGATTCCCAGCCAATCCAATGATTGCATCAAGGCCAATGTGAATTATGTCGCCATGTCTAACCATCCATATTATATATCCCTGTTTCCAAGGCTTAGATTTCATCAAGCAATTCCAAATGAAAGACACATTATTCTTAGTCGGAGCCCCAACTAGGATCCAGTTTTCCAAGGTAGCATGATTAAGATATTTTTTAATGATGATTTTTTTCTAAATACCAAGGCACTTGAAGGCCCTCCATAGATATTTGATGAGAAGTACTAGATTGAAAGTCTGAGTGTGTTTGATGCCCCAACCTCCATCAATGGGCTTGCAAATTGAGTCTAGTTTAGATAGGTGAAGCTTATTTTTGTAACCAGGCCCAACCCATAAAGAATCTACGATGGTGGGGTTGATTTTGTGAATAATTGACATTGGAAAATGAAACAAATGCATCCAGTAGACAATGATACCTTGTAGGGCTACCTTTATCATGTCCATCCTACTGCCTAAAGAGAGCCATCTATTTTCCCATAACCACAGTTTATTTTCAAAATTTTGAATGATCCAATGAAAAAACCTCTTCTCATAGTTACTGGGCTTCAGCAAAAGGCCTAACTCTAATCCCAAATAGTTCTACAATTTTTTTAGTCTCCCCATCCTCCACACAGTGGAGAAATGATAGATTGTTGGCAACGAATATCAGCAAGAGTGAACATCTCATGCCCGTGAAGAAACTGGATGATTGGGGGAGCAAGAGTGAACATATCATGCTCTATTGCTTCATAGTATTCATTGGAGGTGCCTGGATCAATGGATGGATAACGAATTGCTTCAATGGTTTCATAAAATCATGTATTGAGCTTGGACCCCACACCAACACAAGAGGATATATTTTTCTACTTGATGCCCTTCATTTTCCTAGTCAATCCAATTCCGGGGTGATCCAGATTAATAAAAGTATTTTTTTCCTGAAATAAGGCCCTTTTGACTCAGCTCAGGACCCAACGATTCATCATTATTTAGGTTTTCCACATCTGTATCTATTGAGATAGGGGAAGTATCCATTTCTATATTTTTATATAAGTGAGGAGATGAAGCCGAAGACCTTAGGTCTGGATATAGATTGGAATATTTGCCTTTGGAAATGTGTCAGTGTTGACATGTCATATGAATGATAATATAATCTACATTATTCTCCATTATGCTATGTCTATGTGGCACTGATTGGGATTCCATTCCAAGGATTATATTTCCAAGAGCCATTTGACTAGTGTCCTTTATTCTGCAATTATGGATGGGAGCTTACTGGGCTTCAGCAAAAGGCCTGACTCTAATCCCAAATAGTTCTACCATTTTTTTAGTCTCTTCATCCTCCACACAGTGGAGAAATGACAGATTTTTGGAAGCCAATATTAGCAAGAGTGAACAGCTCATGCCCATGAAGAAACTAGATGATTGGGGGAGCAAGAGTGAACATCTCATGCTCTATTGCTTCATAGTATTCGTTGGAGGTGCCCGGATCAATGGATGGATAACGAGTTGCTTCAATGGTTTCATAAAATCATAGATAAACCAGCCATAGATACTGAGGACAGTAGGTTGGTGAGACAGTGCACCCTCTCCTATTCTATTGTGCCTTGGCCCACTGCCATGATATCACTATGGCATACATGCTCTAGTCAGTTCTAGTGTGGGACTGTCTATCAGTCTGATCAAACAGTCAATGACCCTTTAGATGACTATCAGGCATGTTACAGTCATGTTTGACGATTCCCTAGAGAACAATTCTCAAATATTGGCATCTTCATGGTAATTGGAAATTTGGATTTAACGGTAATAGCTTTTTTTCTACTAAAGATTCAGAGTAGTGCCTATTATCATACATATTGATATACCTATTTTTTTCCCCTTTCTAGGGTCCACTTGTTGTGATTTCCCCTTCGTACATCTTTTTTTCCCAGCAGTTTCCTTTGGCACCTATTCTAAATGACAACAGACAAGTGATGTTTTTCATTGACAATGATTTGCCTGATTGTTGTGCACTATTCAATTGTGTGATTATCTTTAATGCCTGCACATGTAAACTTTACTGAGATGACAACTAAATTGATTATATAGTTGTTTGTCTTAGTGCCTATATTTCTGAACTTTACTCTGCTGGTAACTGTTGTAATGCTAGAGTTGTTGCCTTCTTGCCCGTGCTTTTCAGCTTTGTTTGGACAATAACATTACTACATTAATAGCTAGTTTGCAAACTGAGTCTGTCTTAAAGGAATTCATAATAGATCAAATCATGGTGCTGGTGCTAAAAATGCTTTGTTTGAGCATTTCTCCAATTTGTCTACATAAGATGAGTGAAATGCTGACTAGAGAGCACGTGTGGATATTAGCCTTGGTCTAAGACTGCAAATTCTGCTTTGATTTTTCATTTACACTCTATCTAGTACTAGAGGCATGGTTGGTTGGGGTCATGTATTGAGCTTGGACCCCACACCAACACAAGAGGATATATTTTTATACTTGATGCCCTTCTTTTTCCTAGGCAATCCAATTAAGGGGTGATCCAGATTAATAAAAGTCTTTTTTTCCTTAAAGAAGGCCCTTTTCACTGTTAGCAGCTCAAGACCCAACGATTCATCATTATTTAGGTTTTCCACATCTGTATCTATTGAGATAGGGGAAGTATCCATTTCTGTATTTTTATATAAGGGAGGAGATGAAGCTGAAGACCTCAGGTCTAGATATAGATTGGAATATTTGCCTTTGGAAATGTGTCAGTGTTGACCTGCCATATGAATTATAATATAATCTACATTATTCTCCATTATGCTATGTCTACGTGGCACCGATTGTGAGTCCATTCCAAGGATTATCTTTCCAAGAGCCATTTGACTAGTGTCCTTTATTCTACAATTATGGATGGGAGCTTACTGGGCTTTAGCAAAAGGCCTGACTCTAATCCCAAATAGTTCTACAGTTTTTTTAGTCTCCCCATCCTCCACGCAGTGGAGAAATGACAGATTGTTGGCAGCCAATATCAGCAAGAGTGAACAACTCATTCCTGTGAAGAAACTGGATGATTGGGGGAGCAAGAGTGAAAATCTCATGCTCTATTGCTTCATAGTATTCATTAGAGGTGCCAGATCAATGGATGGATAACGAGTTGCTTCAATGGTTTCATAAAATCATGTATTGAGCTTGGACCCCACACCAACACAAGAGGATATATTTTTATACTTGATGCCCTTCTTTTTCCTAGTCAATCCAATTCTGGGGTGATCCAGATTAATAAAAGTCTTTTTTTCCTGAAAGACGGCCCTTTTGACTATTAGAAACTCAAGACCCAACGATTCATCATTATTTAGGTTTCCCACATCTGTATCTATTGAGATAGGGGAAGTATCCATTTATGTATTTTGATATAAGGGACGAGATGAAGCCGAAGACCTCAGGTCTGGATATAGATTGGAATATTTGGCTTCGGAAATGTGTCAGTGTTGACTTGCCATATGAATGATAATATAATCTACATTATTCTCCATTATGCTATGTCTATGTGGCACCGATTGGGAGTCTATTCCAAGGATTATCTTTCCAAGAGCCATTTGACTAGTGTCCTTTATTCTGCAATTATGGATGGGAGCCTCCTTAAGCACAAACATATGTAGTTCAATTGAGGGTGTAGGAATTTACAGGGTAAGTTCCTCAGAAAGAACACCAAAAGGACACCGGATGAAGAAGTTATGGATTTTTGAAAAACAATTGTTGAAGTTGTCGGCAAAGTGCGCGAATGTGCGGGAATGAAAAAAACGCCACCACAAAATGGAGATTTGAACCCAAGACCTCTACTCTCTTAAAATAGCTTTGAACCAATTGAGCTATACAAAAAATTTGAGAGAGAGAGAGAGAGAGGGGGGGGGCCTTGGGTTGCGTGCTTGCCTTGAGAAAGCTCTTTTTTCCTACAAAACAAAAACACAAAACCCAACACGAATATGTAAAGAAAAACAAACCTTACGGCTCGAAGTTAGCTTTAGCCGGAAACTAAATATTTTTCTCAATGTTTCTGATTTTCCGAGATCACACTAAGGTGCAGAGAAAAGAGCATACGCATGAGAGAAAAAAAACTTCCTTTATGTTTCTGATTTGCCCAGATCGCACAGAGTCGCAGGGCAAAGAGCATACGCATAAATGAAAGGTATAGATCCGGTAATAAAAAAAGGCTAAATAAACAGAAACCAAAATAACCAGAGAGAAAATAACAGTAAACTACAGATAAACATTGTATACCTCCAGATCTTAAAAATGACGCAGATAGGGCTACCGGAAACCTTTTCGCGTGAAACGAAAGGGGTTCCTCACTGGAACAGATGCTCCGAACACAACAGAGCAGTCCTCTCGGCCCGAAAGCAGTCAGAAACAGTAGATCTAGGAAACGACAGCCGCATGCAGTTCTACCGGCTTCAGATTTGGATCACCAACGGACGCGGCCCCCAAATAGCTCTGATACCATGTAGGAATTT
>APFE030879083.1:298856-313234 GCA_000404065.3 Pinus taeda
TGTGTTATACAAATTACATGACAATGCCATAAAATATTTAAGTTTTCAAAGCTTTATTTGACCAACATGACTTATCACCATATCAAATATGCATAATCAAATTCAATAATGCACTTAAAAACATCTTCTAAACTTGGTCTATTAAAAAAACAATGGAGTACCTAATTAGTATTCTATTTAATATAAACCATTTAAACACTTAATGAATAAATGCTAGACACTAGATATAATGTTTGAGGTGAGTTTTCCTTAATTTTCCTTATTATAATTGATATAAATCAAATTCACTATTTGTTGCACTCTAATTTATAAAAAAAATATTTTGATCATTGAACAACACAACTACATTTTGAAGTGGTGCCAACATTGTACTAGTATAATTAATTTGTACTCAACGTAGGAAAAATAGTTTGTGTCAATTTAAAATGGTCAATAATAGTAAGAAAAACAATATTAGTATATTCTTAAATAACTTTATAGGTAAGTTTTTTTTTTGCAAAATCTATTATTCACGATTCAAATTTAATACATAAATATAAATGTTAATGATAATAGAAATAATGTAAGGAATCTATGTTTTAGATGAATGTTAATATGTTATTTTCAATATAATATCCTTAAACATTACAGGAATATAAACTAAACATTTGTAATAAATATCTTAGTCAATTTTCTCTCTTTCTTGTTGTATTTGAAAATAATCAAATTGTACTACTTTGTTACTATTCTAATTCATGATTGATTTTGATCATTATGGTCAATAATAGTAAGAACAACAATATTAGTATATTGTTAAATAACTTCATAGGTAAGTTTTTGTTTTTGCAAAATCTATTATTCAAGAGTCAAATTTAATACATAAATATAAATGTTAATGATAATACAAATAATGTAACTAATCTAAGTTTTAGATGAATGTTAATATGTTCTTTTCAATATAATATCCTTAAACACTACAGGAATAAAAACTAAACATTTGTAATAAATATCTTAGTCAATTTTCTCTCTTTCTTCTTGTATTTGAAAATAATCAAATTGTACTACTTTGTTACTATTCTAATTCAGGATTGATTTTTATCATTAAAATGATTAATAATTGAGACGAGAGGCTCATTTTACAACCCAATATGGGGGGAAAAATAAAAATTATGTTCTAAATAGAAAAATAAAAGAAATGAATATTTTGTAAAGTAATTAGAACTATATAAAATGTGTGAATTAGATGTTTAAATTTTATACTTTTCAAAAAAATTCAGCTAGAGATACAGAGAAACTATTTGAAGATTTATGTTAACTAATTTATGTCAATATCAACTTCATATATATCTATATATAAGAAAAAAGTTTTTTATGATTAAAATTTTTATCTGGGCATATATATACTCTATTTAGCATTCAAAAATACAGTTTCAACAATGAAAAATAACACATTGTATCTTTCATTCAAAATATTTGGACGTGAAGAAATTTGATCCCTACATCTCCACTTAAAATGGATCTATGATGGTATATATTGGACATGTTACTATGATCATTTGTCATTAAATAACTTTATACTTAATATATAGCTTGCATATTAATCTATTATTCATTAAGTAAGCCTCAAGTTTTAAACATAGAAGTACAAATAATAAATAAAAATAAATTATGCTACTATTTGCATTCAACATTTAATTTGATCTTAAAAAAATATTTTCACCTCAACTCTAAAATGGTGCAAACTTCCTACAATAGTATGTAATATTGATGGTGATAATGATGATTATCATCCACTAAGACCAAATATGGTATATAAGAAGGTAAAAAGATATTAATAAATGTTATTTTGAATTTTATTGTTATGCTAAGAAAACATTAAAAGGAGTGTTTCAAGATCATCATAATTTTTTATAGTTAAACAATCTCGAAGGTTGGTAGCATCACAAACATTTTGAAATTTAATTCCAGTATGAGTATAAACTGGATGATCTATGATAGTTTTTAAATCTTCAACCATATTACTAGTGTTGCAAAGGTGATAGACTTTTTATTGTGCTAACACTCTTTTAGTAATAATCATAACTTAACACATACATGATATTTTACTATATATTGGATTATAATTAAATGGGTTAATAATAGCAACATACACATCATTATTTTCATAAAATAACCTTAACAAACTTATCTTCTAACATAAACCATAAAAATATTAAAAATAGATAATGTAAAGAATACACATTAAGATGTGAAAGATTTGCTTTTGCAAGTTTATATAAATTTGTTTTATAAATTTTACCATAATAATTTTTACACAAAAAATGGTGAATATCTACATTAAAGTTAGTGAGCTAAGTGACTTTCTAATTCCTCATTTCGAAAAAATTTAATCTACTTAATGTTCTAAATAATGGTATATATTGGACACATTACTAAGATCATTTGTCATTAAATAACTTTATGATATATATTAATCTATTATTATTTAAGCAAGCCTCAATCTGCTACTCACATTCAACATTTAATTTGATCCTAATTTTGTTTTTCTCCTCAACTCTAAAATAGTGCAAACTTCCTACAATAGTATGTAATTATGATGGTGATAATGATTATCATCCACTAAGACCAAATAAGGTATATAAGAAGGTAAAAGTATATTACTAAAATTTATTTTGAATTTTATTGTTATGCTCAAAATGCATTAAAAGAAGTGTTTCAAGATCGTCTTAATTTTATTTAGTTAAACAATCAAGAAAGTTGGTAACGTCACAAATATTTTGAAATTTAATTCCAATATGAGTATAAACTAGATTATCTATGAGAGTTTTTTTAATCTTCAACCATATTACTAGTGTTGCAAAGGTGATAGACTTTTAAATTGGGCTAACACTCCTTTAGTAATAATCATAACTGAACGCATACATGATATGTACTATATCGGATTATAATTAAATGGGTTAATAATAGTAACATACACCATTAGTTTCATAAAATAACCTTAACAAACTTATATTTTAATATAAACCATAAAAATATTAAAATAGTTAATGTAAGGAATCCAAATTAAGATGTGAAAGATTTGCTTTTGCAAGTTTATATAAAATTGTTTTATAAATTTTATCATGATAATTTTACAAAAGAATTGGTGAATATCTATATTAAATTAGTGAACTAAGTGACTTTCTAATTCCTCATTTTGAAAAAACTTAATTTAGTTAAAGTTCTAAATAATGGTATATATTGGACACATCACTAAGATCATTTGTCATTAAATAAATTTATACTTAATATGTATCTTTCATATTAATCTATTATTCATTAAGTAAGCCTCAATCAACTTTTTTATTAACATAAAAGTACAAATAATAAATAAAAATAAATTATGCTACTACTCACATTCAACATTAATTTTGATACTATTTTTTTTCTCCTCAACTCTAAAATGGTGCAAACTTCCGACAATAGTATGTAATTATGATGGTGATAATGATGATTATCATCCACTAAGACCAAAAATGGGGAAAAAGATATTACTAAAAGTTATTTCAAATTTTATTGTTAACATGCTCAAAAAGTATTAAAATAAGTGTTTCAAGATCGTCATAATTTTGTTTAGTTAAACAATCAAGAAGGTTGGTAGCGTCACAAATATTTTGAAATTTAATTCCAATATGAGTATAAACTGGATGATCTATGAGATTTTTTTAATCTTCAACCATATTATTAGTGTTGCAAAGGTGTTAGACTTTTAAATTGTGCCAATACTTTCTTATTAATAATTGAAGCTTAACACATACATGATATTTACTATATCCGATTATAGTTAAATGGGTTAATTATAGTAAAATACACATCATTATTTTCATAAAATAACCTTAAAAAACTTATCTTTTAATATAAACCATAAAAACTATTAAAATAGATAATGTAAGGAATCCAAGATTAAGATGTGAAAGATTTGCTTTAGCAAGTTTATATAAATTTTTTTATAAAGCTTATCATGATAATTTTTACACAAAAAATGGTGAATATCTACATTAAAATTAGTGAACTAAGTGACTTTCTAATTCCTCATTTTGAAAAAAATTAATCTAGTTAAAGTTCTAAATAATGGTATATATTGGACACATTACTAAGATCATTTGTCATTAAATAACTTTATACTTAATATATATCTTGCATATTAATCTATTATTCATTAAGCAAGCCTCAATCTACTACTCACATTCAACATTTAACTTGATCCTGATTTTTTTTTTCTCCTCAGCTCTAAAATAGTGCAAAATTCCTACAATAGTATGTAATTATGATGGTGATAATGATGATTATCATCCACTAAGACCAAATATGGTATATAGGAAGGTAAAAAGATATTACTAAAAGTTATTTCGAATTTTATTGTTATGCTCAAAATGCATTAAAAGAAGTGTTTCAAGATCATCATAATTTTGTTTAGTTAAACAATCAAGAAGGTTGGTAGCGTCATGAATATTTTGAAATTTAATTCCAATATGAGTATAAATTGGATCATCTATGAGAGTTTTTTAATCTTCAACCATATTACTAGTGTTGCAAAGGTGAAAGACTTTTAAATTGTGCTAACACTCTTTTAGTAATAATCATAACTTAACGCATACATGATATGTACTATATCTTATTATAATTAAATGGGTTAATAATAGTAACATACACCATTATTTTCATAAAATAACCTTAACAAACTTATCTTTTAATATAAACCATAAAAAATATTAAAATAGATAATGTAAGGAATCCAAATTAAGATGTGAAAGATTTGCTTTTGCAAGTTTATCTAAATTTGTTTTATAAATTTTATCATGATAATTTTACACAAAAAATGGTGAATATCTACATTAAAATTAGTGAACTAAGTGACTTTCTAATTCCTCATTTTGAAAAAACTTAATCTAGTTAAAGTTCTAAATAATGGTATATATTGGACACATCACTAAGATCATTTGTCATTAAATAACTTTATACTTAATATGCATCTTGCATATTAATCTATTATTCATTAAGCAAGCCTCAATAAACTTTTTTTATTAACATAAAAGTACAAATAATAAATAATAAATAAATTATTCTACTACTCAAATTCAACATTTAATTTGATACTATTTTTGTTTTTCTCCGCAACTCTAAAATGGTGCAAACTTCCTACAATAGTATGTAATTATGATGGTGATAATGATGATTATCATCCACTAAGACCAAAAATGGTATATAAGAAGGTAAAAAGATATTATTAAAAGTTATTTCGAATTTTATTGTTAATATGTTCAAAAAGCATTAAAAGAAGTGTTTCAAGATCATCATAATTTTGTTTAGTTAAACAATCAAGAAGGTTGTTAGCGTCGCGAATATTTTGAAATTTAATTCCAATATGAGTATAAATTGGATGATCTATGAGAGTTTTTTAATCTTCAACCATATTACTAGTGTTTCAAAGGCGATAGACTTTTAAATTGTGCCAACACTTTCTTAGTAATAATCGTAGCTTAACACATACATGATATTTACTATATCAGATTATAATTAAATGGGTTAATTATAGTAACATACACATCATTATTTTCATAAAATAACCTTAAAAAAACTTATCTTTTAATATAAACCATAAAAACTATTAAAATAGATAGTGTAAGGAACCCAAGATTAAGATGTGAAAGATTTGCTTTAGCAAGTTTATATAAATTTTTTTATAAAGTTTATCATAATAATTTTTACACAAAAAATGGTGAATATCTACATTAAAATTAGTGAACTAAGTGACTTTCTAATTCCTCATTTTGAAAAAAAAACTTAATCTAGTTAAAGTTCTAAATTCTAGATCCACTGAATACTTTCAAATTTAATGAAATATGTGTTATTTGCTCAGTATTTAGGAATTTTTTGAACTAAGTTCAGCAATTAGGTGATTCGGACCTATTTGGATGTTGGGCCAAGTAGCAAAGTTCGGAAAGAAAACAAAGCTTCGACCCCTAACCCCCGACCTATGTGGGACCAACTCTTAGTTGGGAACATGGATTAGTCGATAGTTAGCTAAGTTAGAAGATCGGTCTATTTAAGACTAGTCAAAGGTCGAGCAATGTAGCAAATTTTAGCAAGAGAACAAAGCTCGGACCCCCGACCCCTGACGAGTGTGGGACCAAATCCTATTTGGGCATGTGCATTACTCAATAGTCAACTAAGTTGGGAGATGGGTCTAGTCGGGACTAGTCAAATTTTGGGTTTGTACGAAAAATTTTAGTAGGAGAACAAAGCTTTGATCCTTGACCCGTGACCTATGTGAGACCTGGTAAAGGAAAACAATTGACAGAATGTGATTGGCTCACGATGATGTGTTGGTATCAATGTGGAGGATGACATCAGCATGACGTGGGAGTACAAAGGACACATGGCAAGCAGACTTGACATTCTTAGGTGGCCTAATGAGCCAAATCTAAGTGATATGTGTCACCATACAGAAGGTTCCATGTGGCCTAGATGATGTCAGTATGACATAAGCTGATGATGTGGAAAAATCTCAAAGTTTGCACCAAGGGTTTTTTTTGTGAATTTTTTCCTGTGTATTTGGTTTTCGGCGTTGAATGAATCAAACAGACCTCAATAGTGAAAAAGGACCCAATTAGGGCCTATGGGCAAGTCGGGGGTCAAGGAAAAAGAAAGTGCATAAGCAGGTAGAACAAGTCGACTCACGACCTCCCGACGCATTGAAAGGTGTGCCCAAGAGTCAATTTTTGTGGTGTTTTTCAATGTCAAATAATTATCGAGCCTCCAGGTCTACTCGTGAAGTCGGAGGAAAACACGTATGCATAACAAGTGAAGTGGGCCAACCTGTGACCTTCCAACCTCGCGACCAACATTGAATTGTGGTCACACCAAAGTTGTTGCATGTGTTAATGATGAATGCAGATAATGAAGGCGCAAGGTAGCGAGGACTATGATTACACATATGTGTTAATGGTTCAATTGTGATTGTCATAGGCAGGATATTGAGATAAGAGAGAACCATTATTTGCAATGGTTGCAGATGATTTCAAAATAGCCATGCTTGAGATTTCTTGCACGCCTCATAGAATTAAATGAAGATAATAGTTCATGGATTCCATACCAGTAGTTATGGGCTCTGGTGGTGTGTTGTAGATGCAGTTGTCATGTATCATAAGAAACAGTAGGATGGAGTTCCATGTTGTTTGTACTGGGAAAAATTTAATGGAGGTTCTCCTAGCGTACACACTTTGATCGAGAATTTATTTCTTAGTATGGAAGATAGTTAGGTGGACATTCCTTGTGTAACAACTGCAGTTGTTGAGTGAGCGAAGCCCATTCTCCAAATTAATGATGCAGCAGTGGCAAGTAATTAGACACAACGGTAGGATGGAGAACTATGGAAGATAGTTGGGTGGACATTCCTTGTGTAACAACTGCAGTTGTTGAGTGAGCGAAGCCCATTCTCCAAATTAATGATGCAGCAGTGGCAAGTAATTAGACACAACGGTAGGATGGAGAACTATGCTCTAAGTGCTCTAGGGTAGTGAAACTATCAACAGGGATAGCAACGATCATTGTGTTTCATTGAAACCAAACCCAGGATTACAGTTGCGTAATGTGAGGGGAAGCGACATTGTTGCCTGTGAGAGGAGTGGAGAGCTCTGAGTGGGTGTGCGCTGCTAAGAAGAGGCGAATAGTGCCTGAGTTGCTAAGAAGAGATTGAGAGTGTTTGTACAAAAGTAGAGGGTCGAGAGAAGAGAGCTCATTGTGAGAAGTGTATGCTCCTACAGAATGGACAGAGTGTTGCATGGGTTGTGTATAAGTGATTGTTGTTGAGTAGAATAGGGTCGAGTATTGAAGGGAACAAAGGGCCAAGTAGATGACAAAAGAGCTAAATATAGGTAGAATGGCTACCAATTACAGTGATCAATAAGTTTTCTTTTGAGTGTGGGTTGGAGCCTGCATACAGGAAGTTAGTGCTTCCATCTCTACTGGGTGTCTGAAGAAAACTTGGGGGTTGGTGCCTCCTATAAGTTGGTGCTTTCATAAATCTAAGGAGATGAAATTTGGTGCTTACAACAATTCCATGAAGTTAGTGCTTCATATGGTGCTTCTGGTAAGCTGATCAAGTGTCTAGAAAATGAGGGAGTTGGTGCTTCTTGCTATTGGGTGCTAGAAAACAATAAAGGATTTGGTGTTTCCTGTAAGTGGTGGCTCACAAAAAAATTGATGTAATAGAGTAGGTGTTATTATTACATAAAATAAAAAATAAGCTTTGGTGGTTTTACTCCCAGAAGGTTTTCCACATTAAACCTCAACATTCATGTGTATGTTGCTCATGGCGTATGTGTTTATCTGTTGATTTTATGTTGCTGCCACATGATATGTTGTTGATTTTAGTATGGATGGTTTCCAAGATTGAATGTTAAATATAAATTGGCAAAATGTTTAAAGTTAGTCTTAATATTGATTCACGCCCCCCTAGTATTAACATTGTTTCCAACAATTGGTATCAGAGCTTGGTTCCTTCAGGAACAACTTAATCACTAGAAGGTATATCAAAGAGAAACAATGGATAATCAAGTTTGGCTAATTGCAGAAGGAGTTCAATTTTTGAATGGAGCAGAGTATGTACTATACAAGGTTATAATGGAATGATATTTAATGGATTTGGATGTTGATATTTTGTGCTCCATTTTGAATGGAGAAAATAGAAAGCAGAATGAAGAAGCAAAAAGAGTTCTCTTGAAATGGATATCAAAGCCAAATTTTGATAAAGTAAGGCATTTTGGGATAGCAAAGGAAATGTTGGACAAATTGCAATGTATGTATGGAGTTGATAGTAATGAGGCTCAAGAGAAGTTTGATGAACCTTGTTTCTCAAGCAGTGAACCTGAATCTTTGAAGGTTGCTAATAATGAAAAGAAGAGAAGGAAGAAGAAGAAGAAGGCATCGCAGGGGAAATATTCTAAAAATATTGAAGGTCCTTCCAATAAGAAAGTTGTTTCCCATCGCTCTCGACTTGATGATGAATAAGAAACATATGAAAGGCCATGTCACTCAATAGGTATGTTATTACTCTATGATAAAGGTAAAAATATAGGTCATTTATCTTCTATATGTTCATGTGAAGGTTCTGAAGATATAAATTCATCTAGCAATGACATAGATAGACCTACTTTAATAGCAATAGCAAATGAGGGATCCTCTTAAGAAGAAGAGAGTATGTCCCGTGAAGGGAATAAGAGTATCCTTGGTAGTGATGAGTATGGGATACTGCTCGGGATTGTTGAATATTCCTTGGACACATAGAGGAGTTTATATCTCTATAGTAGTTCAACTAGCACCTTTGACAGTGAAGAAAAGGATCTATATCAAAAGATCTACTTTAGAAAGAAGTTGATCTCTTCTCTAAAAGAGATAAAGGATCTATCAAAGGCTAATCTCAAGCAAAAGGAGCGGTTACACAAGTATGAGATTGAGAATGAGAAGTTGAGCAAAATAATAGTCAATCTTAATGCACAACACGAAGAGGTTAGTAGGTTGAATGACATGTTGACCAATCAGTTGAATGAAAGAGAAGCTCACTGTGAGAGACTACAAGCTGAAGTAGCCTCATTAATACAAGACTTAGAAAGGTCAAATAAAGACTTGTCTCTATATCAGAAGCTTGAGGAGGGTAGAAAGGCCTTGGATGAGATGTTTGTTAAGTAGAGATACCCTCTCATTAATATTGCTTTGGGTTTCAAAGAAGAACCAAGCCCCAAGAAGGAAAATATTGAAGGGACAATTTCCCGGGTAAAGGAAGTTCGAGTTTAGAACAAAAAAAATGGAAAAGAAGTTATTGGGCATCAACATCACAAAGGAAATAAACAACAGCAAGAGAAGAAAAGGAAGCAATAGAATGGTAAGAAGAAACAATGAGGAGAGCAGCAGAAGAGACCTAAGCAACAACAAGGAAGAGTGCAAGGCTAAAAATCAAATGGCCATAGAAAGCAAATGAAGAACCATCAAAAGTCCTTTCCCTCTTGAGGACAAAGCCTTCAAAGAAAAGGTATTTTCTGTTATCAAAAATAGTTTCATGGATATTTTTTTTCTTGCAACAATTATGGGCATAAAGCCATGGACTATAGATGGCATGCAAGAAAACACGGTGTGTTGTGTAGCAGTAACCCAAGAATGCGCAAGAGGCCAGGAGATGGCATGTTGGCTGGACTAGAGGCCTTAATAGGAATGTTGCTGAGTATAGAAATTCCTTTACCCCATTCTCAAGTAATGTAGAATGCTACAATTGTGGCAATTTTGGGTATGTTGTCGCACGTTGCCACCCTGATCCCAAATCTCTCCATTTAATTTGTCTCCCAACAATAGGCTAAGGGGGGCAGACCCAACGGAAATGGAATGAAGGAGAACTAGTTGGGAACCAACCAATTCAAGAGACAGTCAAGCGACCAAGTACTTGTTTTAGATTTAGCGAGACTTATAGGATTCGATTAGATTTAAACAATTGATACTAGTGCTTTATGCAATCAACAATCTTTCTAGGAAATTTAGGACCAAGTAATTGATGAACAATTGTTGCTTGGATGAATAACTATCTTATATGAAATGCATATCCTACAACTAATGTAAGATGCAGGAATCTTGGTTAATTTTAGTTAAATTCATATCTAATTTTTAACCCTTCGATCATTTATATATTGAGCTTGATTTCGTAGTAAAGGGAAGAGAGAAGATAAGGTGAAGCACACTAAGGTGTGATTAATGAGATTAATGATACCTCTCCTGAAAATCTAACATACTCGGTGCCTCCAACGCTACAGAGAGTTGTGGCTCTGACCACTGCAAGGTCACCGTTTTAAGTACTATTAAAAGCAAGTTTCTCAAGAAAAGATGGATGGGTACCTATCTTTCTATCGATCAAGCTTATGCTTGCAAGTAAATTTTAATTATGCAAGCTTAACCAATATGAAAATGCACGAGATGATTAAAATATGGAGCGAGAATGAAGTTAAATTCAAGGATTGAAAGCGGTTATGCCACGATCTATTTCCGAGTTATATATCAAAGCCCTTAATTGCCAAAATCAATGTTCATTTCACTAGATTGAAAAATAAACTTCTCAACAATATCATTAAAATATCACAATATAATACCCAATTAAATCACAATCTTATCACTTCAATTTATCTAGATTTCTTTCCAATGCAATTATAGCTCAAAGATATTAAATTGGCATTGATAAACCACGCTTAGGATTAATTAAATGATTAGAAATATCAATAGATTTCAAACATAAAAATGTTCAAAACCCTTAGCATGCAAAAGATTTTAGCAATTAAATTTCAAAAATTAATTACCATGAAGAACCATGAAATTCAAATGCTAAACACTTCAAACAATTCTGGAATTAAAATGATTTTTTTTAAGTGATCCAATCCAGAAAAATTTCTTATTTTCCTTATAGTCAAACTTTAGAGATGATATTTAAATGTGTCTTGACTATAGAATAAAAAATATCTTAACCCCACAAAAAATTTCTTTAAAGATTTAAAGTCTCAAACCATTAACACAAAAACCCCAAAAAAGAACTTTCCATTTAAAAAATTTATATTATTCCTTTGGAAAATTTAATTTTAATGTGGCGAATGTGAAAATCAAGAGGCTTAGGTAATTAAATTTTAATGGGCCAAAGGTCACAAAAATAAAAAATAAATAAATGTTAAAGCCTTAAAAATTTTCTTTTAGATTTAATTCTTTTTAAACATCAAAAGCCAGACAAAAAAATGAAAATCGAAATTTTAAATATTTCTTTTTCTTTTTTTTTTAAAACAACCAAATGAAAATGAAAAACAAATTAAAAAATAAATAAATAAATAAAATAAAATAAAATAAGTAAATAAATTGATTTCTTTTGGTTTTGAAACTAAACGCTAAAAAATAAAAGAAAAAATATGAAATGAAATTAAGAAGGGGAAATCGAGGGAAAGCGAGCAGCGAAAGGAAGGAAAACTCGGGCAGCAAGGAAGAGGAGGAGCGTTGCATATTTGCAGGTTGAGGGAAATGGAGCTGCAAGGGCTAGCGACGCGGAAGGATAGAACTGTGACAGGGTAGTCGGCGGGGAGGGAAGGATGTGGATGGAGGAAGGGGAGCAGGGACCGTGGGAGAGAAATGGCAGTACAGACAAAAAGTTTGATTGCGAGTTAAAAAAGGACGAGGAAGAGATTATGCAGAAGAAGGTATAAACACATAGATTGAGGAGGGACACGGAAGAAGGAAGAAACACAGAAGGAAAAGGCTGCAGGGAAGAGAAAAATGTAGCAGGAGATGGTTGCGATTTGGCAGAAATAGAGGGAGAAAACACAGCAAGGAAAAAATGATTTAAAGCATAAGGAAAGAAAGGAAAAATGCAGGGGGCTTAGATTGAAGGGTTTCAAAGCAGCGAATGGCAGCCCAGAAACCTCAAAAAAATTCCCATAAATTTATATTTTACACTGATATATTCCTACTTCAAATTTCCTCTCAGAAAAACTTATGAAATCCTCAGATCTAAATTTGAAACCCTTGACCTAAAAATAATTTTACATAATTTGTCCCTGCAAAATGGTATTGAGGTCAAATCTTGCCCTCCACTGTCTAGATCTGGCTCTAAATTAAATTTTTCCTTCAGATCCACACCTGCAAAAA
Source organism: Pinus taeda (assembly GCA_000404065.3). NCBI lineage: Eukaryota > Viridiplantae > Streptophyta > Pinopsida > Pinales > Pinaceae > Pinus > Pinus taeda. The sequence goes on from APFE030879083.1 coordinate 311,538, forward strand.
TTAAAACAAAAATACCCAGATCCCGAATATACAAAAATGAATAAAAATCCCAAAATCCAAGCTAGAAAAACTTCAGATCTATGCACAAAGGTTGCATATCTATCAGATATTAGGAGTATGAATCCAACTCCGCTCGCAGATTTGATAATATAAGGCTCTTCCTAGCCAGATCTATCAAATTTTCCACAAAATATTTAAAAAATAAATTTTGGTTTTTTAGAGAGATATTAGCCCAAAAACAACATACATAAAAATTAATCGTTAGATAAATCTTGAAGCTTATATGAGGTAGGCTCTTCAAAAAATATGTGTTGAGAGTTGGATGGTATAACCAAAGACTATCCCCAAACGCTCAATGAAAACCTGAGAGATCTTCTGCAAACACTAGATTAGCCATCAAATCAAGTAGAGAAATAGAATAGCAATAAAATTCTGAAGAAATAGAGATACCTGCTAATTCAATCAAAGTTAATAATGTTACCCTAAATCCAACAAACTTAATAAGATACTTGCATTCAGATTATTTTAGGAGAACTATTGATTGATAGTTTTCACATAATATTAAGCAGGAATTTAAAACAATGCTACCATAGATTCATGAAGACGAACACCACCGCAAGTTGAAACCTCAAAGACTTTTGCATTTATTCCAGAAAATATACATAGAACTTGAGAGCTTAGTACACGATTCAAAGATTGGATGAAAAAATAAATTGACATTGACCTCTAATTTATAGATAAAATCTCCAATGACAAGTTGGCTTGATCCCTGTCAAATTAATCTTGACCATTCATAAATATTTAATTAATCTTTAATCATCACCGTCGAAATTATTTATTTTTTAACGGAAAATTGAATTTTTCATTTAATTGATTTTTAATTAACTCAAAATTAATTATTTTGAGTTAATTTCCTCAAAAATTTGACTTTGACTTCACCACTAAGACCTAAGGGTCAAAAATTTATTGATTTCTTCAATATTCCCTGGGTCAGGGACCTCCAAAAATTAATTTCTTTAAAACCCAATAATTTCACCATTTGAGAATTTAATTTTACCTATAATACAAAATTAATTAAATTTCTGGCTTGGATTTTAATTTAATTTTGCCAGAAAATTTAATTAATTGACTGATGAGGGGATTAATAATTTTCCAACCCTCTAATATTTAGCCATGGTGTCTAATTATCAGGGACCGTGCACTAAATATTTTTACATGAAGATATTACAATTTAATACATGAAGGGGGAACACTCATTCGTCATAGACCCTAAAAAAATACTCATTTCTGCGACACAAAATATAATCCAATAGGCCAAGTGATTTGTAATAAAATAATCTAGCCAATTAGCTAGGATTATTCTGAAATCACTTTTACATAAACTCGATCTAAAACACTAGGACTCGCCTAAGATCTTAGCGACAAAATCCACTCCAACTTTGGGGTAAGAGTGGAAGGAAAAACTATGTCGGTCATTTGTGTCTAGAGACAAAGATGAATCAATGAGACAAAAAACCTCCTAGAATGGAGATCATCACCCAAACCATAGGTTTACCTAGGTTGTTACATACAAATGCGGTCATACTAATACTATTTATATTTTACATATGCAAAATGGGCTGACATATTCATAAAACTGTTGGTTGATGATGAAGCCTAAATGGCACGGACACTTGAACATAATGGATCCATTTTCC